>JAAGKR010002639.1:0-43161 GCA_011419295.1 Clarias macrocephalus | reverse complement strand
GCTCGGCATCCCAAGACGCACTATTAACAAGAGTTGACATCGCTGACGCAGGTTCATTATGTACACACTGAACCATGGCACAAATCCCACCCTCGAACATTGTGGAGAAAGAAAATTTTAAAAAACTAAAAAGATTAAGACTAAAAAAGAAACACCTCAACAGATACAACAGCTGAGATGAGGGTGTAATATGCATTGTGCCTTTTTTTTTTCCCTTTCCCCCCAGAAATTATTAAATTGAATTGAATTGTAATATCAACATAATAACTGCTCATGTTTTTAATGATTATAATACAAAAAATATATTTTAAGCAACAACAAAAAAAAGTGTTTACATGAAATATGCTTTGGTATCACAGGTATTCCCCTATTTCCTGTGCGAAAGCCTCTGAATTAATAATTAATATTACTTGTGAAAAGGAGTGCATTGTGGCAATGGAACATCAGGACGTTTCCTGTCAAATTTTGCTGAGCACAGATGAAAGCTTATTAGGCCCTGAGATGCAAAGTCAGAAGAAGTGAGAAAGAGCACTGGTGGCAAATCGGGTCAAACGCACTTTCACATGACTATTTTGTTTAATTACTGGTGATGGGAACAGTGCTCAGTTCCTCTGTTAAGCTACCCTATTATCTTACCAGCATCTTACCTGCACAAATCCCAACTTTAATCAAAAATTATTTATATAGCTTTCATATAAACCTTTTTACATCAACACAACCTGGAAGTGTGAGGCGACAGTGCTAACCATGAAGTCTCTGTGCTGCCACTTCACCATTATAATTATAAGCAATAAAAAAAAAATAAAAAAAATACGACGGCTATTCAGGTACAACTGGGTTGTTTGATTATGCCGAATTTCAGAACACAGTGATGAGAGTAAAAACTACCTTTCTCTCTCTCAATATAATGCCCTGCTACACTAATGCACATCTCAGCTTCATAACAGCTCTAATGCTGTTTGTTAATTGGTGATTTCGGAGGCTGGTAAATCAAAATGAACAACAACTCTGCAGCAGCGAGAAGCGAGATGTTTTGGTCTTGCTTTCCCGGGATGGAACATCTGGCCTTCGTGTCTTACAAAAACAACTGTTGTTACCTAATGCCATACATGTTATTTCATAGTTTTATAGAAAAAATCCAGTATTGCTGCAGAATGTAGAAACGTGTGTCCAAACCTTTGACTGGAACGACACATTATGATTAAAAAATTAATATAACATGGTGTGTCCAACCATACAAGTTTCTATGTGTAATGTGTAATTAGTTTCTATACAATCAATAACATGTCAGCGTGTGTGATGAAATAAGCCTTCGTCTAGGCAGTTGCGCGGGTACAGAAAGTTAAATCAACACCATTCGATCAATCAGAATTGAGAACTGAAATACGTTGAGATTAAAACAAAAATTTCACACAACCAAGACCTTGCCAAGAAGCTGTGTGAGTGCTACAGTCTTAAATCATGGCTTCTCTTCCAGATTATCCTTTAAATACAACACAAATTATATACAACAGTTAATTAATTAGAATGGGGTTGAGCTGTGCAGCCTAGTGATCTTTACAAAGTACAACTTTATAATTACACCCAGAAGGATTTACTCCACCCCAGCCACCCCTGTGTCTAAGGAGACGCCACGAGTTGCCATGGAAACCAGGCCTGCTGCTTGCCTCATCCCTATTCAGCCAAAGAAAAAGTTTTTTGGACCAAATATAAAAGCCTATTTTGGAATCTAACACAACACAAGGTAATAGGTACTGTATAATCCTAATACGTTTCTTCAAACATATGAAATATCTATGTGATTAAAAGTGGGCTTTTTTGTTTGTTTGTTTTTTACCATAAAAATGCAAAGCCAAGATTCCTGTTGCAACCTGTTTAATGCAATTCAGTGAAATTAACTGAAATAAACAGAAATCTGCATATTTTATAAAAACCTAAAGCTGCTTAAAAAAATTACAGTAGATTCAAGTTATTTAAAAACGAATATTAATTGCAATACTAATATTGCACTCAACATCAGATCATCAGCTTGTTTTCTCTCACGTTTCCACTATACTGAAAAAAATCAATAAGTCCTCCCGAGAGAACTCCAAAGAAACACTGTGTAACGTGTAGAATCGGAGGTGTTGACAGAGCAACTCTGTCACAATATCCTTTTAAAATGCCTTCAGCGATTTTTGGCATGTTCAGCTTTTTAGCCTTGCCAGTGCAAAACAGTCATGTCGGTACTTTGCTTATGGAACAACAAGACGGAAACATATAGACAGCAGTATTCGCTAAGGCCCAGCGATCTGCTTTTTAACCATAATTGGCATTTCTTCAGAACATTATGATTCAAGTAGCGTAATATGCTTTCAGGGCGTTTGTGACCCATCATAAGTCAGGTATTAAGTTGTACAGGTTAGTTTTGTGTACATGGTGCAGTGGGTGAAATTTAGCAAATTTTCAGTTTTGGTAAAAATTGGGTGATAAATACCTTATCTGTTTGATTCTTTAACACAAGTTTTACTACTATACATTGTTTTTAAAGCACTTATGAACACTATTTAAGCTGGTTACTCCAGGTGTAACAGAAAGGCATGCTTTTTTTTTTTTTGCTATAAAACTGCACTGCAGGCAAAGTTATTTTTGGGTGTAGCAGGGAAATCCTGGCGTCAAAATGAGCCTGAGGGCTCCCTCTTTCTTACTACATCACAGAATCCTCATTTAAATATTCTAAAAATAGGATTTTGACAGTTTTCCCCGAGACGCTTCTTGTAAATAATCTCGCACTGGCCACATCTCAGGAACCCGACATTATAGTGTAATAAACCTGCTATCACAATGGAGCTTACAGTATACAGCCAAAAATCTGAAAATATGTGTAACTCAAATGAACCAAAATGCCACTTAATACCTGACTCAATGTGATGCATCGCAAATGCTCTGAGTACATAGTACATCTTTTGCTGGCATTGCTTACATTACCATAAATGAAGCTTTAAATGGCAATAATACAGTAGCTTTGCAACAAAGTTTAAATCATGTTTTAAATATGAAATAATGAAATCTACCTCTACTTTACTTGAGTAGTGTTACTTTTACTCCAAACCATCCTACTGTACAATAAATGATTGTACTTTCTACTTCACTACATTAGTCCATGCTGTTACATTACTGTACATATCTACAGTAGAGTAGGTGTGTAGTATTTGAAGGAGTAATATCGCCAACTGCTGACTAGTTAGAGCTACAAAACATGACTTTGTGGACTTTTGCCACCTCTGGAAATAATGCTGTGATATTATGCCTGCAAGTTTTAAATTGAGATATGCACTTGAAGTATATTAACAAATAAAAATGTTTCCCCTGACTGGAAGCTACAGTGAGTAGTGTATTTGAAATAACTTGAATAAATAAAGCCCACTAATGGGTCAGAACATCACTTAGCAGGTAGTTCACAGGTACCACAGCTTGTAGCTACATCTCATACATCCTTCAGTGAATTCAGTAAATTTCCTGTGCAGTTATGTGCACAAGATCATCCAAATAAAAGGTACTAGGAGAAAGACGACATATTCCAGTCACCGGCTCACCTATTAGTAGACGAGTGGAAGATTTGGGTTACAACCTCTTTAACAGCAATGCCCAGAAGTTCATTTATTATTCAATGGCTCTCGACAAGAGCACTGATGTTGTGGACACGGCACAGTATGTATTTATACAGGGCATTGATGAATCATTCACCATCGCTGAGGAGCTATCTACTTCACAGTTTGAAGAGCACTGAAACGGGAAAAAGAATTGTTTTCAAGTGCTGGCAAAACACTCAAACAAGTTGATTTGAAATGAAAAGAATCGGAAATGGTGCTGAGGACATGAGAGGGAAGATTTTCGGACTGATGGGTAGAATCAAGAGTCAAATAGATGGGCATTTCATAACCAGTTCGCCCAGGGTTCTGAGGAGTGGTTTTGTAGCGCGAAGGTAATCCGATGACATGCCCCAAACAATGGACGCTCTGACGTGGCGCTCTGAAACCAGCAGGAAAAAAAGCGAAGGTTTCTCAGGATTGTGTGTGGATTTCAGCACCCACATGCATCATCTGACCCAGGTGGCTAGATCACAGGTGATTTAGAGACTACGTTAATTATAATCCTGGAGGTAATCCAAGAAACTGTGCACTGAGCAGCCACACACCCGGCACACAGTCTCAGGGGAGGACCGAGCATATCAGCAGTGCTGCTGTGGCTTTGATGGGAATTAAATGAAACACACTTTTACTCTCGCACACATGCACACAAAATCCGGGACATTTGTGGGTCCACGACAAGACAGAAAAAAGGTATTTTCCATTAAAATACATTGATTAATCCATGGCCCCTGGATCCAAGGCTTTGCTGTTAAAAATAAATAAATAAATAAACACACACACACACACACACACAGATATTCACACGGATTATCCATTCGATGCCTCACATCTCCCATTTCATCGTCCTCTTAGTCTTACAGAGGGCCTCATCGTGAATCTGTAATAAAAGCATGCTCTAAATCTAATAACAACCGCTTTTTAAATGCAACAAGGTGTGGAGAAAATTTCACAGGAGAATCCTTTTGTGCATGACCCTCCTCAAGCCTGCATGTGTGAAATAAAAGGCATGCTCTGTGAAACCTAGCGCAAGAAATGCTGTCACTAGATTGGTTTAGCTACGAAACGGGAGGGAGCTGAAAATCCTATCATTGAAGCATGTGATAGGCGAGTGGTACTGCGTCATAAAATATTACAGCCTGCATTTGCTCTATCGTTGGCGGAGTTGGAATCTAAATGATGCCCTGCTCTCCGGTTGGGAAATACGTCCTTCCTCTAGCCATCAATCAGGATGTCACGGCTCTCCATGATGCTCCATGATTAGCGAGTGTATGCACACACACAATGTGGCTTGTCTTTTGCTTTTATACTGGTTTGTTGTGTTTGTCTGCCAAACATGTCTGCCAAATGCCGAAATGTAAATGAGCGTCAAGAATTTGACTTTCAGCCAGCAACTGGAGTGAAATTCGATTTTTACCTCGCCATCATAAATCTAATTAAACAAAACGCTTTACCAATTTTTTATTTTTTCATTTTTAAGGATAAAGGTTCCTAATCCTGGTCCCAAAACCTGTGCCCATGTCCTGGACATTTATGTCATTCCTTTTAAAACACTTTAATTTAAAATAATAGAAAAGTGCCATTACTGATTTGATTTGTTGAAACAGGTATATTGGGAGTAAAGAAAACATCAAAATTTTTAGGATATGGCTTGGTATTCCAAGAAAATGTGGCCTAGAAAAAGGGGGGGGGGGGGCCCAGAAGACGTAGTAAAAAAAGAAAGAAAGAAAAAAGATTCCAGTGTTCTAGGTTATGAGGACACTCCACTGGCCTGTTGGGCATCTGACCACCACTTTCGTCAGCGATTCATTCAACACACCAATCTCAAAAATCAATCCAGAACTCCATTACTCCAGTGGTGCGGAGTCCTGAATCACTAGGGTTGACGCGATGTCACGGAGGCCTGCTACATCCGCTGGGACACTGCTCAGCAAACAAACCTTCAGCTCTTATCTGACCTCATTATTTGACCACTTTCTCGTAAGAGAAAGGGTCTCAGAGACTTTTGTAGAAAATCCTTGATTTCTTTAGACGTGCCCGGAACGATAGGATGACGGACAGCTTCTCGTACTGAGGCGGCATGCAAATAGGCCAGTCCCTCTGTCCTTCGAATTCTAGTCACAACACAAGGAGATTGTCACCATGGAAACTAATAGCATATCTTCCAGGCGGCCGGAGGAGAAAGGCAGGCTTCAGAGTTAGCGACGTCAGTGCCATGTGCGGTGTTGGCTCTCGGAGATAAAGTCGTTGAAAACTTGCAGATGCCATGTCTTCAGTGATCGCATGGTTTTATAGCGGGTTATAGAGCCTGTGTGAGTAAAAAGTCTGCAACCGCTTTAAAAATGTACAGCGCCTAAATCTGTTGAATTTTGGAATAGCCTAAAATCCTTGTGAGATCATGTTTATTAAGTAGATTTCAACTGCACACTCAAGCACGTATTAAAAAATGTACAGCGCCATCTTTTGAATATTGAGATGAAGTAATGATTTTTTTCAAAGTGTGTTTTCGATTTAAATTTTAAAGTAGCATATCTTCTCTTCCCAGGGGCCGATTGCGATGAAAAAGCCTATACAGTATGTTACAGTACCTCAAGCTTGGACAAATACACCTGTGAAAACCCCATTTAAATGTACCCTGGAGTTTTTATGTGATGTGTGCACAAACAAACCGACAAAAAATTAAAAAAAATAAAAATAATCTTGATGTGTTCCATTACTCATCTTACTCCCAAATATCGTAGCTTAGCAAATATCTTCAATGTACAGACATGGCAACTTTACAGTTTTATTATACAGCATGTATAGATAGATATACACATTAAGTAATTATTCTACCACACAGTGGGCTTTTTCGTAATACATTTTGGTTACTAAAATATAAAAGCCAAAAAAAAAACCATTAATAAATAATTCAATTATTGTCCTTATACTGAGTATTCTTTCAATTACATAAAGTAACATAAAAAAACATTTTAATCAAGTCTATATAACTGACTATTACATTAACTATGAACTGTACAATGTGCTGTCCATTAAAGCACATTTTATGTACAATTATATGCTGAATTTTTGCTCATCCTTCTTTGTCTGCACAAAAAATACAGGAGGCTCTTTTCATGCTCTGTAGCTGTACCTTATTTATTAATAGACATTAAACCAGGTGACAATGTCTGTCCACTTTTTATTTCAATCAATGTATGAGATGTTCTCCGACATGCTCTATGTATATAGAAATAATTGGCTTCTGATGGAAAAAAAAAAGAAAAAAAGAGAAGGACAATTGATGCATCACGTCGCAATGCAAAATTTTTTTAAATAAACCCTCAACAAGTGTGCTTGCAAATTGGCTCGGAAAGGTTGAGAGGGGTCAATAATTAATATGTATCCTGACTCTACAGTCTCATCTTTTATCTTTTTTTTTTTTGGTCTTTGGTCTGGCTAAAAAGTTGCAAAGTGTAAAGCTTGTGGACGAAAAGCACCTATTAGCTATATATGCCAGATTTATATATTTTTTTCTGGGAGCTTTAGACATTTGACAAGTAATTATGGCCCATCACTGCACTTGCATCTTTGCAAAGGGGCCCAGAAGCAGCAAGAGCAGAATATAAATATACCTTGAGGTCCTAATAACGATACCGTGGTCTGTAAGCTGTCAAGGGCCGTGATTGTTTATCATGTCTGGAATGACTGTTCCGAAGTAGCAATATCACTCATCCTATTATCCTTTTTTAGGGGGAAAATGAATCTAGGCACTACTTTCCTTTTTCTCCTGCATGTTCTTATCCTCTACTTTTCAAAGTTGATGGGAGCAGGAAACACATGGATGTTCCTTATTAACGGGTTGAAGAATGAAACAGGCACCTGAGAAGACATCCGTGCCTGCTAAACCTATTAAAATGTGACCTGGCGATGTCTGCTCCGTCTCTATTCAGCTGGACAAGGAGGGGAGACGAGCTAATGAGACCAAGCCCCAGATTCAGTCCGAATCACGGTGCTGCCTTAGCTCTATATATAGCCCTGACAGCTCCATTAATTTTGGTGTAACGGCATACCAACATAGCACGCCGCCTTACAACGTTTGCCTTGTTCACATCTGGAAGTGCGACCTTAATGTCAGCCGGGATCCCCACCCTTCTTTTCAGACATGTCTTCATAGACAGGGAGGAGAGCCTCAAACTGGAAAGAGATTCAGCTATGCTGATGTATCCATCCATATATAGCCCTTCCTTGATGATAAATTTTTAAAAAACAAGCACAAGTTAACAAAGATTCAGGAAAGAACATAGACAAGAATCCGCTGTGTGTTTAGAGTATTAAGGGCTGGTATGAAAAAGTTTAAAGAAACTCAGCAGTGTTCGTGATCTCAAAATACAGTCCCTGAGCAACAACTGAGCAATAAACCATATATTTGTACCTAGCATAAAATTTGGCCATTATTATCATATAAAAGCATGTATGAAGTTAGGGGAAGACCTTATAACACTCATGCCAAGGGTTCAAATTGACAACTACTGTAGGTCAGGTCTGGCATCACAAATGCAAACTGGTATCAGACATGCGAAACGTGTTGTGAAATTAGCTAATACTGAGTAAAAGCATTAGTCATGCTACATGCCGTCCCTTTGGGGAACATAGCAGTGCAGTCTAAAAAAAAAAAAATCTACATCTCTCCTGCGTCAATGAGGCTAAGGTAAGCGGACGGCTGAGTGCCAGACAGCATGGCACCAAATCAAATATTCTGACATCGCAGGATTTTTAGGCTTGAAGCCTGCGTGCTTCGGTATCCCACAGTCTGTTGCCGGAGCAGGTAATTAGGGCAGATTAGCACGTCAATCCACTGAGTACTCAATATCTGTCCTTTTTGCCTGGAGATCCGTTGGTGCATGCTACCTCTCCTGCAGTTTACGGCATGCTTACCCTTGGGGACACGAACCTATTACTAAGCCGATCATGCATCCGGTCAATTATGCAGAGGATCAGTGCAAGCTTCTAAAGATACGATACGCTACTTTGTCTTGTGCCTAACAGCTATTTCTCTGTCTCTGTACAGTCATTATTCAAAATCACCAACCAGCAAATCAATAGATTATATGCTAGAAAAGCATCTTATGGAATGAACATCAGTAATAAACAGAAGCAAAAAGATACACACCAGAGGTCATAAACATCCTCATCAATATGTACATAAAAATACAGTACACTATGCAAAAACTGTTTATTTTATTTTGCTAAGTGCAAACTCTCAAAATTACTTTACAGCAAAAGACCTTTAAGGCAGCATTTGTAATTAAAACTGATGGTAAATAAGTACATGGTTCAGCCCAGAGCAACTGTGGAACGTGTGCAAATATGAATTAAACCTGACTATCGTTAGTTACATCCCTTACACTAACAATCCACAGAGAATCCTCAATTAATCTCGCAAACATGAGCTAGCATAATAATAGCTATTTTACTAGAGTCTAGGTTTGTAACAACTGCTCCATATATATGCATTCATATTTACACCCAAAGTCGGCGTGGCCTACAAAAAAAAAAAAAAAAAAAAAAAAAAAAAAGGAGTGGGTATAGCCTTTAAAACTTTGTCAAGCTTTCTTTAAAAAAAAAATGTTTACGTCTAATTCTTTTATCTTCGTTCAGCTGTTCACCACAAAAAAAGGTATCCGGTTACATCACTGTTAGCTAAATTCTAAAATTGCTATTAACATACAAACTTTTAAAGATGACGAATTAAGTAAAATTCTCTTCTTAGTCATTTTAGACATTCTCCAAACATAAACCATAAGATAATACTGTTCTCGTTTTTTGTTCTATTTCCATTTTTTTGTATTGGCCATGGATCAAACAAGTCAATTCAATTTTCCCCCATTGTGACTACATATAAGAAATACCCCCCTCCTCTTTAAGTAAGCACCACATGCTGTACCTTAAACAAGATTTTTCAACATCAGAAAACTTCAGCATCACCGGGCTTCAGTATTAGAATTATTATTAGATGTGCTCCAAGAAACCCTGTCACTTTTTGTTGTTAGAGAGTGCATTACAGAAATCAGCAAATACATATTGTATAAATGTATACAACTGCATGCCCTATGGGAATCACATAATTTGAAATGAACTCAATCAGCTGCTCAAAGCTGTCATTTGCAATTACTAGTCACCTTATGATTCCTTGAAAATATGGACATTATACAAAATGTGTTTCTCTACTATTGGTAACGTGGGCGATACTGGCTTTTAATGTTGGACTGGAATCAAATCAGACTGCAGATATTTTCCAATCTGATTCAATAAAGTTTCTTAAGCATGTAATGTTGACTGACATGACACATACAGTATCGTGCATCGGAATATCCGGCAGGTTGCTTTCATTTACCTCCTCTGTGAAATATTCAAAAATTTGGCAATGGAAATTCCACGAAATTTGTAACAGGTACCAAGGGGATGCCAATATTGGCACAGTATTAGATGTTGTGTAATACTTGTTGGATTTAAAACATCAAAAGTAGAAAGCAACTCTCTTATTTCATGAGAGTTAATGAGATGTTATTCAGTCATATACTGATCCTTTCTTCTGCTCAGTGTCAAAAACATCCCCCAAGAACACAAAGCGTGAGGCAGGAATACATCCTGAAATGGCATGCCCATGAAAGGTGTAAAGTGAAAATAAATAAATAAATAAACAAAAATAATTTAAATAAAAATCATATTTAAAAGCATCTCTGCTCATCACTACAACAATCCACTACTTAAATGACTTACTGCTAGTAGACTTTCCAGCTCAGTAACAGTAGCAGAGGTCGGTTTCTGGGCACGGCTTCAAAACCAACTATTCTGGCGTATTTGTGCAGATTCACTCCTAGAGGTCAGACTATATTGTGTTCTCTGGCTTGTTACGTACAGGATATACAACTGGAGTGCTAATGGATTGGATTCCGCATTTGCCTGGCCCAGAAAGGCAGTAAAAAGGGTGCTAAGTGGCAAAGGAAATTATTTTTTGTTTGCCTCATTAATTGCGTTACAGTGATTGAGCATGAAGGCTGCCCTTTACTGGCCTTGGCTGAAGGTGTGTGAGCTGTAAGGAGTAAATTAACCATAGCCCATGTGAATGTCTGGACTGGGAAAAAAACAACAGCACAGCAATGACACACACAACACCACAATGATCAGAAACATGTAATATTGGCTTTTAATGGAAGAAAATATAATGCGAGTGATGATAGTTCTTTAATGCATCTAAAAAAAATGATGGAATGACCTGCAATATAGCATGCACAACTAACTAGTGAGTCAAAATAGAAGTTGCCTTAAGTGAGGCCTGTAGAATTGTGAGCAAGCTCACTAATGACTTATGTACACCATATGGTAACCAATTAGCATGTGTATGTTGTACATTTAAGGTGTGCATTTGCATGGACTTGTGTGTCCCACAATGTAGCTGCCATCTGTATCTACTGTATATTCAGGTTTAAGAAATGCAGTGGGTGAGGCATACTAAGGAAACAAGAATGCTGGCTCTGACAGTTCCTTAGCCTCATCTCCATCACTCGAGTTAAATTTTATTTTATTTTAAGGATGAATGAATAGACATAAAATGAATTGCACAGTCACTTTCATTCATGTTCATCGAAAAATACCCCCCTCCCACCACTCTCTCTCACACACACAAATTCTAATCTCAACCAGATGTCTTGTGTGGGAAAGCCTTCTAAAATGAAATAAATAGTTTTTAACCTCCTTGTGGTGTCTGTGTGTGTGCGTTTAGAACATGTTATCCGTTCTGAAGGTGTTTATATACAGTTACTTTTCCAGCATGGACATACACATAAAGGAAGGAGGACATTTTACTCCTTTTTTGTTTGAGACCCACTAAGAAGCCATTTAACACAGCTGGGATTTTCAAAGACAGACCAAATGGCCGTATTGTTAAATGAGTGACTGACTGAGGTGCAATTTCAGTGCTGATGTGGCAACTGAAAATTGGGCACCCCTTATATCTAAAGCACCATTGTGAGTGTTATCACTGTGGCACACTCCTATTTGCTAGCTCACACTTTCAAGGTCCCCCTGAATAGAAAATGGAGCACCACTTTTGCATTGTCAGGGCAGTGCTTGCTACGTTTTGGCCCACTTTGCACCCGGATGTGTGTGGATCGACTGTTATCTGAGTAGCACATTTTATCCAGCCCCACCCCAAAAGTGCATTTTGACAAAGCCAAGCTTTAGCTTCAGGATTGTCCATGGCACACCTGATGACCTGTCTGCTGAAACAGCCCACCGTGTAACGACCGCCGATTCCAGCACATATATCAGCTGCGTCGTCGCCCGGCATGCAACTTCAATTTGTCAAACACCAATAGCGAGTTGGAGATTTAATCCCCGGAATACGAGGTGGCTCTTGCTGTTGCCTTGTCGCTTGGCGATATGACAGCTGGAGAAATGAGCTCATGCTGAGGAATACAGGCAGTGTCACTCATCAGCCCTCCTCAGCACCATCCCCCAGCAATAACTCGTGGACTAGAATGAAATTCTCAGAGTGAGATCGTCATGTAAGGATGAGCCAGAGTGCGAGTTTAAACTGAATTTCGTTGCTTCGGGCCCACCTGTTCCGACTCAGGGACTTCCGCAGGCATCCATATTCATGATGCACCAGATTCGTCGATGAAGAACAACTGAATAATACTTTCTTTAAATGATCGTGTCCGTAAAATAATAATAATTATTATAATTTTCATAGAAATTGCATGATTTTCTTAAATTAATGTTCTGATTAACTGTTTCTTTTTTTTTTTAATATTTTACTACTGCTCTAGGATTAGTTGAAGAAAAAAGGTTAAATGTGGTGTGAAAGTCTGGGAAGAGCATGCAATAGGAGCAGCAACACTTCCGCAGGCATTCAACTGAAAGTAATGATAAATTTTCCAAGACACAGGTCAGAAGCAAAAAAAAAAATTCCAACAATGTACCTCAGAGAATTAAAGGTCTGTAGAGGTCATTCAGAAAATATCCTATTTAGAAAAAAAGACCTTTAGACAATTGTTGTCACTTTGCAGTTGTCCCATCCAAAGTCTATTTCAAGAAAAGAAGTAATCATTGAGTAGGTCGATGTGTGTCCAATCATGAGTTGTTTTCATAAGTGAAAGGCAATTACTGGCCCAATAAAATGCTCAAAGCAATTTCTATCAAAGGACAAGCCTCTTTTGGGGTGCAGATGAAGCCAAACCGTGCTAATGAATTCCTGTTGAAGCCACTGCTCTATGGAGCAGGCGTGTGATCTTCAACAGCGGCCAGATGGCGTGATGGACAAAGGCTGTCCAAGACTCTCTCTCATTCTATTGTCTATTAATGTCGGTTCCGCTGGCAGGAGCGTCTCAAGCACAGTACTGTAGCTCCTCATTGCAAAACTTAGCAGAAGGAGCCATCATGAGGACAACTGGCACTGCTTTAAGGATAACCCTTTAATAGGGAGATGAGACATTTCAATTGTATAATGCTAAACTGTCTTCCGAAATGGTTAAAAAAAAAAAATTTTTTTTTAAAAACGGTCACGGTAGATCATAACTATAAAATGCTAACACCACAAAATCTCTCTCAGCAGCATACTAAACTGTAAAACATCTTTAAACGGTAGTACCAACAAAATTTCTACACATAATATGCTATTTAAATAAGAAATGTCATTAAAAACTGACTGAATGGGGGGAAGTACAGATTTAATTAAAGGCCTTATGTCACCTGTGCATGAATATTCAATGCTATAATACACCAAATTAAACTACAGTGCAGTAAACATGAAGTAAATAAAAAGCAATAAAAAGATTGGAATCTAATGAAAGAGGTTTTGATACTGAAAAAGAAAGGTAGTTGCCTTGTTTGGCATTACACGCATTTCCAACATATGAAAACCGTTTGTCCAAGGACAACCAAGTAATCATAAAATGTTATTTTTTCGGAAGGTATGAATGATTTAAAATTCCTAATTTAGCTTCTTTGTTTGTTTGTTTTTTCCTTCCACCAGACGTAAAAAAAATAATGATTTTAAAATATTTAAAGGTATTAAGAATCGAACGTTACTCACCTCCCCATGCTAATGATGCAGGCAGTGGAGGCTGCTGCTGTTATTATGGGAAGATGATAAAAAATAAAACATACAAAAACGAAAAAAAAAATCGATAAGCAGCTCGATATTGAAAATATTACTTGAGCAAAGCATTATATCAGGAGGTCTCATCGACGGCATCATAAAAATTATGTGACGCAAACTAGTACCCACATTTCACAATTCAATTTAGATAGCGCACCTGCAATCGTGATTTAAATTTTTTAACCCGTCCAAGCTTTGAATACCAGACACGCTAAACAGAAAAGTTGTAATTCTTTACTTTAAACAAAAAATTAATTAAGAAATAAACTTAGAGTTGTGTAGTCTGTTATTTTGTGTAATTTGTACTTTTAAGGACAGTGTGTCTGGGCAGTATAAAAAAATGTAAAAAATTTTAAGGCTTTTGGGGAGTATTATTAAATAAATAATCCACGTTGGGGACATTCAGTTCACTCTTTCATCCTCATCATAACATGTTTTTAATGGTTACAAACATACTGTATTTGGGAAGTGTTCAAATCAACCTCAGCCCGGTTCTGGTCAAACTGAGGAAAAAAAAGTTGATGGGTTGAGCCATCAGCAACTACTGCACCGAATAGTATCACTTCCTTCTTTTCCCTCCAAGATCCCAGAGCCTGCTGTTTATAATCAATTGTCTCCCTTTCTCATCCAGAATGACCTTCAGGTTCCTCAACAGTCTGACTTCAAAGCTGAAACCCTTTGGGCTGCTACTGAGAAACTTCACGCCATTAGATCAACCAAACTAACTGTGTTCTGAAGCTCCTCCTGACCTCTCAGAAACCTTTGAAAATCACAAAACACTCCTGTAGACCCTGACAAGATGGCTTCTTCCCTGGAGAGACAGTCACATCAATGCGCATGAAGGGGATCCAACCTCCCCACCTTGCTCAAAGCACTTCACAAACCTTGTCTAGCATCCTGATCCCTTGGAGCCAAAAGTAGTCCTCGACTTGACCTGCCGTCCTTCAAGGCTACTCTGTTCCTGCACCCAGGTAGTTGAATAAACTTACCTTAACTGTTTGAAAGTTTTGAATCACTGACCGTCCTCAAACAAATACTGAAGAGCTATCCGTTTATTCAGTGTCTAAAAAAGTTTATTGAAGTAATAACCATCACAGAGGAAAAAATTATCCCCATCAACACCACATTACTTCAATAAACTAATATTTTTACTACTGGAAAACTTTGCCTTTACCAGTTTATTATTAGAAATCTTACTTTTTATGCTATTCATTTACAGATATATACTGCACTGTGCATTCCTTAAACTCATTACAGTGTAGGATATCATTGTGTTTTTAATGCTAAACCAAGATGATTAACAAGGTAAGTTAGTTAAAGTCGACTCTGTACTGTTGCGCATTGCACAGCTCAACATCCTAAGTCAATGCAGTGAGTTAAGTGTGTCTTTTTTTTTATTATTTTTTTTTTTTATAACATCTGTATTATCTGGGATTCGTCCCAAGCGCTTGTGGTGATAATTAGGTTTGTAAGTAAGTTAATTTACTGCAACAGTGCTCTACTTAGAGATACGATGGACAAGATAGCGTGCCCAGACAAAGCACAAAATTAAAAGGAAAAGATTGCTGCATTACCGCTTCTCTACAACATGCAAAATCTAACATTATTAACTATAATTTATTTAATATAACAATATTAAAGATAATTAAAAATAAGTGATTTTTAAATAATACACTGTTTAAAAACTAGGAAAAATAGATTTTAACCCATAAAAATTATGCGTTTAAACTTTAAACTTAAACCAGTAATTTATTTCCTACAGGTATAAAAAAAATATATACACACATACACACAGTATATATAAACATACTGTATATGAGGTCAGGTTTGTACATTATAGAGTGGCAGGACAATGATGAACTCAATTTTGTTTCATTTTAAATCAACTATATAAACATGACTTAATTTTTTTTTTTAAAAGTCACATAGGCAAAGAAATATGACAGATTCAGATCATCACGTGTTTTTATGGTTGGTTTTGGTTGTTTATGTGACTACTACTGATAATAATAATAATCATTATTATATTACTTATATTAATATATTATTATATTATTACTATAATAATAATAATACAACACTATAATGAAAATCATCAGGCACTGGTTTTTGTTTTATTATTTTTCCTGTTGTGATATCTCCATAAACTGTATATAAGACCTGTCTAAACCCTCAGTGATGTCACCCATAGGTTTTCTGTAGAGCGGTTTTGAAGCTCAAATGTGTGGTGCTCTAGCGAGCGTTACTTTAGCTTAGCTAAAATGCTAACATTCATTTATATGCTAATGTACTTGATTGCATCCGGGCATCCATACACAACACGTCATTGACAATGTCAAATATGTAAATAACAGTATGTTAACAGTAATGTTAAATTAGGGGGTAAGTGCAGTTTAAGGCACTTTCATGTTGGACTAATTTTTCTTGCAGCATGATGGTTTAAATCGATGCTTGCACTTCTTTGCTTCACATGTGCTTTTACGCTTTGCCAGATACAATTGTTTTAGTCCCAAACCCTCCATTCTCACACTGGTTAATTTCCAGTTCGTGCACCGTTTGTGCACCTGATATTTATATGCTTATTTATGCATTTTACTGCATGCATTCTTAGACGCTGACACATACTCTTGACTTTTGTCCAGCCTTTATTCACATACAGTATAATTACTGAACATTATGTGTGTATTATTGTGATTACAGAATTTGAAACCCAACTGATCTGCTTGAAACACTTGAACAGTGCAATTGAATGTAATTCAATGTGTTGAAGTGTGAATATTTCTGCATTTCTGTAGTTGTTCAAAAACATTTGGTTTATAGCAGCCTACAGACTCCAACTTTTGTTTGATAGTATAAATGTCTGATAAAAAAAAGTTAACTTTTTTTCATTAGTGATGTAAAAATAGGTTAGATAGAGATAGGGATATACAGTATAAGGAGGAAAAGGGAAATACAACAGATTAATCAATAACCCTACAGTAGTTACTGGCATAGTGGCATGGTGAACTTAACTGTCAGCAAGATTAGTTCTAAAAGAGGACAGAGTTACTCAGCATCCCAATATACAGTTGCGAACCAGCTACAAACTATTTCAAACCATGAACTTTCCTTGTCTTTGGCCTTTGAAACTGAAACATGGCATTTATTCAATGCCATCTGCTTCCACACATTCTTACATTACTGAAGAGCTGAAACAGCAGTCCAGCAGTCTATATTAAACCCTTTCCATGAAGCAGATATACAGGATGCGTATAAAAGACACATTGCCATTTTCCTTAAATCATTTGTACGCATGCTGAGTGGAAATCCTCCCCTGACCACTTCGGGGTGTATTATAATGTATTTATGCTCTGTAATTGAAGGCAAATATGATTGCGGAGTCTGCGTGGCCTGTTGACAGAGCAGATGAGGTGGTGATTCATTCCGAGGAAATATTAGATTATCTCATGTGCCATGCGTTTGGCGGCCTTCAGAAACAAGATGAACTTGACAAGCGAGAGATTTGTCACAACCTCCTTATTTCCTGCCATGACTCCAACACCAATTAGCATAATTGGTATTAATTTCTTTTCCAAGGGATGGGTTCCCATTAACTCTACATGCATTAAGAAGCCCACTGAGACTTTTTGTGACATTTTGCTCCACATTTAAAGCGCAATATTTCAACAGTACCCCCCCTCAACCCGATTAATTACTTCCACAGCCCAAGATTTAAAATGACTTTCTTTCAACAGTTCTTGAGGAAATGTTAGAAACTAGCACCAAAGGGAGGAATAATATTTTAATAATTGTCTTTGTAATGTTAATAAGTACAGAAAAATCACCTTGTTTGGGTTCAAATGTACAAATGCTTTTGAATTTATTACTAATCTGATCTTCTACATAGAAAAGACAAATAAAAAGTAAACAAGTCACTAAAGATAGAAGAAAAGGAATAGAAGCTGCTGGAATACTTCCTGAATCTAATGCTTGGCTCTGTGTAAATCCAGGAGCAATGGAGTTTAAAATAAAACTGGAGAAAGCAATTAAGAGACTCATTATGCCTTGGGTTCATGGGCCTATTACACTCGAGGGAGCTGTTTTTCAGTCAATTATCAGTTGTTTTGTGAGGTGAACATGCATATCTCCACTGAAATGACTGGTCCTTCAGCTATCTGCCACCACCATTTCCTTGGGCTCGGTGTGTCAAGAGAAACTACCCGAGTGGAATGCTTACATATAAAGTGCACTGGCTTGAATAAGAGAACATGTTTAACTAAATGCTTATTACTTGAGGGAAACGGAACAGGATTACATTTACGTGGTGCAAAACGGAGAAAACCATGGCTGCCGTTATGCACCCAAGCCTTTATTCCATTAATGTTTTCCTTAGATTAGAATTTATCAAATATTTTAAGGTATATTCAGGCTAACCATTTAGAAACAGGGAAATATGTTAACATAAAATAAAATAAAAAAAAACAAGCCCGTCAAGTCAGAACAAATATTCATTTTTGTTCTTTATTAAGAAGATAAATTTTCGTTTCAGCATCAACTAATACCCTAATACACTTCACTACACTCTTCAATCCAACTACAGTTTCTCTCCCTCTAAAGTATGTTAGATAGCTAGCTATATTAATGAGACTACTGGGAGGTTTCTCTCAGTAGCAAGTATTGCTAACGTTAGCAAAATTTATTTAGCTCCTTATAATGACAGAGCTTTACTCCTCATGATGAAACACACTGACCTTTACCCACCAGGACATGAACAGCCCCTAGACTTCTGCACTCTTAAAAGCTTTGAGGCGCTCTTTAGATAAAGTTATATGGATATCAAGGAAAAATAAATGTAATCCTTTTCCCGCCAATTAAGCGAAAGCCAAGTTCCACAAGAGCTATGCTCCATTGACACTCATTATACATTACATTTTTGTACTACTATTAGCACTTAATTTTATCTCGGTTAAATTCGCATCTTCGTCCAAATCCAGAAATTCAGGCACCAAATTTTATAAAGAAGCATCGTCCCATTCCACTTCCTCAACAACTTCTCTCCTTAGTGTAACCTCAAGGTTTAAAAACTAAGCACTGCCCATGACATCCTGCCTATAAAAATGGTAACACAAATGGGAAAATAAAAAGGCTTATACCTGAGCAAATTAGTTATACATTATGCTTTGTTGACACATATTATATAAGTATATTAAGTTTTTGTACTACTATTAGCACATAATTAAATTTTATTTAAATTCGCACCTTCGATCAAATCCAGAAATTCAGGCTCCAAATTTTGTGACTGCTACGGGAAAAAAAAGGTAACCTGACTTGAAATGCTAGGGAAAAATACATTAGCCTAAATTAATATGCCTTATTTATCCATTATACCAGGATCTGACAGTCTTAAATAATGACTGGACTTTATAGAATTATTTGAATTAACAGGATGTCCAATAAAACAAATTTGTCATGATCTCAGATTAGCATTACAGACACTATGACCTAGAGACATACTGTATCTAATCAGGAACCTACTGTTTGTGGCATGACCTTTGACCTAAAATATGCTATCAGCTTGCTGTATCGCATTCATTACTTTGTACGATTTGAAGTTTGAAAATACAGCAGCATACTATATAGGACTGCTCATACAGTATACCCTTGCCCATCCGCAGACTTGATTTATTTCAATAATTTCAAATAATAATTTTCAATAATTTATTCAATAAATATTAATCTGAACTAAATCAGCTATAGTTAAATCATGCAAAAAGCAAAATCGACTGGGAGGAACAAATCTTTAAAAGCTTAAAATTCAACTTTTGTGGTCATCATGCCTGCACTATTTCTATTATGATGCCCTGCATTTATGATGGCATTCAACATTACTGTATACATAAAGAAGCATGGTCCCATTTCACTTCCTGAACAACTTTTCTCCTTGGTGTACCTCTTATGGTTTAAAAACTAAGCACTGCCCATGAAATCCCGTCTATAAAAATGATACCACAAATAGCAAAATAAAAAGGCTTACTGTATACCAGAGCAAATTAGCTATACATCACATTTCATTGGGAAATAATGCCTAAGGTCCTAAGGCTTGAGCTCACCTCTTTCTCCCTTTATTGCTCACGTGGTTTAAGATCAATCCTGCAAAACAAACACCTCGTCCCATCTTTTTTTTAACAAAAAAAAAAAAAAAAAAAACACTATTTTGAGAAAGCAATCAGAGGCTCATGGATTACTCAACAGAACTGCTGTTTTAAATTAGAGTCGAGGTTCATATAGCAGGTAGGATATTGAATAAGCTGCATTATTAATGCGATATGAAGAAGCCCCGTCTTTCTGACCTGCTTTAGCCCTCAGGTGAATGCCAATGATTCAGACCAAGTCTGCCTTCCAGACACGGGTAATGGGTTTGACTCGTCAATCCAGCTAATTCTGTGCACCATTAATTACCGGCCCGGCCACGGCCAGAGGAGAAGCAGTGATTGTGGTTCAAGGACACACTTCCTCTGGTTATTGAACCGATTCCACAGTGCCATAGTGTGCATTTGGATAGCCACACCTGGGAATGGTTGAAGCTGCAGTTATTTATTAGTGCAGGATTAAAGGTCTGAAGAGGTCCATAAAATTTAAGAAGGGTAAAAATAAATAAATAAATAAATAAATAAATAAAGGAGGGTTTATCAACAACCGCCATCAAACACTCTGTCAATAGGTCTGTTACAAATGCACAACTAGAGCCTGACGGGCTAACCACATGAGAGCAGTCACAATGCAATCGCAGCGCCTAGAGGAACTGGATAGATCTAGCCAGCGTGAGTCATTATCATCACGCTTTAATATTCACTTCGATAATTTCTCCAAGTAATATAAGCACTACGTTTGGCAACACAATACTAGTGATCTATAATATTTACCATGGGACACAGTTTGCTTTAAAGCTCTGAATTATTCTTTTCCCAGCCTAATCAGCATTGCTAGTGAAATACCCTTAATAAGAATGCAACATGCAGATCCTGCCATTATGTCCCAAGTCCCTGGTGCAAAGTTCTCCAAGGAGCAAAGCTGACAAAGTAATCAAGCACAGGTGGGATGGAGGCCAGTCTCTGTCCTTCATTTCAACCCCTGTGGAAGTTGACAAAAGTATGACGAATATCCTTTCTTTGAAATATATACACACATACTCACATGCCACATAAAATAAAAAAATCATTTTTCTGTGCTTCATTTAATATCTGTACTTTTTTTGCGCCAACATTCATACTCAAATAGGTTTGTCAGTAAACCCCAGGCAATGAGGTTACACACACACTGATTTCTTTCACACATCTCAGCAGGACGGCCGCCTGCGCACACACACTCTGGCGAGCTGAATCACTTCATCCACTAGCCGCCGTTCCTCGAAAATGCAGCCGTACTAAGCGTGGGGCTGTGTGTTAATTACGGCGAGTGGAAAATAATCAGTAAAAAGAGACCTCCACACTCTGGCAAAAAAGACGGGGATTTGGCATGGGCTGTGTGCGCCACACTGGCGCAAGTAGCTGAAATAACACAGACTTGATTTGCACACACTAATAAAATGCCATTGCTTTGTAACTGAAAAAAAATCTTTCAAGATAGTTGATGTATTTATAATAAGCAGTTAACACAGCTTGTTTGTGGGATGGTTAACAATTACAATGGTTGCAGGGTTGTATTGTTATTATTTATTAACTTTTTTTTTTTTTTTTTACAGAGAATGAAAATTCATTGTAAAGGTATAGTGACGTGAGTGTTAAATAGCTGGCAACAGGACAACTAAAGGGAGGGGAAAAAAAGCAAATGGGGAAAATAGTTTTATTTTAAAAAAGTAGAGCAGCTGTTATTTTGCCATCTATAGACTGTTCAAACACTTTGGGATTTTTTTTAAGCAGATTTTAAGCCTGTCTGAGATTCTTGCCGGACCTGGCAACCCGGGTTGTGCAAGCTAACTGACACATGAGGAGATGATTAATCCATCCCTGCCCATCCCATCTGTCCATCTGATTTATGTAGATGCTTCAGCTTCGATCTATTCTAATTAACTACAACCACATCACTCCCACCAAAGACATCATCTCTGCGTGCTGTTTTTCGCAAACGGCGTGTCATTAGAGCCGGTAAAACGGTTAAACGTGCTGAACTGAAGTGTAAAAACTGCGAGGGCGGCTAACTGCAGCGACATCAGCCAGATCTTAAAAAGGCCACCCAGCACACTGGTTCATGCAGACATATCAGAAAGTGCAATGATGCCTAAGAACGAAGAGCATCCTTCATTTGGCAAATATTTTAAATCAGCTTCATCCAGTCACTTAAATTATCATTCAGTGGTCTAGAAGCAGATAAAAATTTTCAGCAGTCAACTTCAATTCACATGGAGATTTTGCAAGGACACAATAATCCCTCAGAACTTGTAGTTAGAGGGAAAGAAAGAAAAAAAAGGAGTGCTCTCGATGCAGGCAAAATGTTTTCCCATTCTTTGACTGTATCAGTAAAAACTCTCTGAAAATGCCACAGAGCTCAGTGTAACACTCAGAGCACTGACAGCATTCACTATCTCCAAACTGCAGATTGTGTGCCGCATTGTGTTCACAGTCATATTAGATATTCACAGCCCGGTTCTTCATTAATCTCAAATTGACAATTTATGGGGCTTCTTGCTTTTGGTTCTTCTGGTATATTCCACATGTACTACACTAGAGGCTGCATAGAGTAATACATTCGCTAGTTGGCACTGTGGAGAAAAAAAAAGCCAGACGCTAAAAATAGCACGCAAAAATTTTATTTTCTTAGTCTGAAAATAGTTGAGAAGAGATAAAGTCAATTCTTAAAGTCAGCTGCAAAAAATTGCACTAGGAAATTCAATTTTCTTCATATAGCACTTTTAATAATGTTCATTATCACAAAAAAACAGGGAAATGAGTTTGAATAGCATGAGGAAGCATGTATAAATTATAATTATCCGTTTCTAACTGACGATCAAGCCGAAGGCGATGGTGGCACAGAAAAACTCCCCGAGATGACGATTGGGAGAAAACTTGAGAAGAACCAGACTTAACAAGGAACCTATCCTTATTTGAGTGATTACAGATTGCAGAGATTGATTAGCAGTTATACTGTGCAAGTATAACAGGAAATGTGTTTAAGTTAATACGTCTTAGGATGTCTCATTACTGTATGTATTGAACCTTTTTGTTTTCCTTAGCATGAAATGGGCACCATCATGATCCTCCTGGTTTTTGTATTTTTGACTTGTTTGGGATGGGGATCACTAGGGGGCACCAGATACAATATCACAATTTTATAAATATCCAGCCCCGACATTAGCTTTTTTTATTACGTTTTTGTTACAATTTTAAACAAACTTAGCAAACAATTTGCTCCTATCACACAGGATGCTGTGTTGTCTGACAATGTGTTAACAGTTTAGAGTGATTTCAGAGTCAACCTGGTGATACGTTATGACCGGAGCGGTGTGAAAGTGTGTTTCAGAGCCGTGTCTTGCACATTATCATACAACCCAGCTCAAGCTAGCTAGAGTTCGATCAGCAGCAAATGTCAGGGCAAACTCATTTTCACATGCTATCCTTACCGTACTTTATATATGACAGAAAAGCCTTCCTGCCCCTGCTATACTGTAGATATCGCATCCTTCATTAAGTTATTACAAGCTTCCACGCTGCGCGCTCTCTGTTACAGAATCAACCATTTAAGCTGTCAGCTAGAGTTTATTTTAGGAATGGGTGAATCCTTAAATAGTGTACTCAGATTTATTATTCGCCACATTTATTGCACTGATTTAATTACTTTTGTAATTTCTGAGCTGTGTGGCCTAAAAAGTTTTGATCATTATTATTTAGCGAAATAATGGTGTTATGCTTTTGCACCAACTATAGAAAAGATGGCTATTTGCCTAAAAAAATTAAAAGTCCATCTCTTTAACTCTTACAGTATGACTGAAAAAGATTTCATTTACGGCATAAAATTACATGTAAACGTATTTACATTAACATTGATCAAAACACCCCACAATTTAAAAAATAAGAATCAAACTGTAAAACAATTATGCAATAATTATGCACGGCTACTGAACATGAAACTTGAATATACTGTATGCTTACATGCACATAAAGTAAATAAAATATTACGCATTAACACATTTTTTTCCCTAAACAACAGATGCCAAATTCTCTTAGAGTGAACAATTAGATGTTTGCTACCATATGCACGATTATGCATATACAGAGTAAAATGTTATCATATTTCTTTTTGCCAAGTACTGTATATTGATGTTGCAATGTGTTTCTTTTATTTATTTAAGCTTTTTTTCCTTGGAAAGTTTACAATTTACACCATGTATTTACAAAGTGTACCAAAAATATGACCATGAGCATCCCCTGTGTAAAATTCACCACCTTAAAAAAAAAAAAAGAAAAAGAAAAAAAACGAGACAAGTTACCAAGAGCATCCACAGGGAATTGTATCTTTTACATAAGCCAAATGGAGTGTAGTGTCTATTTTGAATTCTTGCCTTAATGAACATGCAAATTTGGGTATTTCTGCTGGAAAGGTGCAAAATAGAGGACAGTGCAGATTCGCATTCATTAATTTTACGCCTGCAGTATAATTTACTACAGGCCTAAAGTCACTTTGAACATGGGAATATATGCGCAAATTAATACAACTAAAGGGCAAGTCTTAAACTTGCCTATAAACTAAGCCTGTTTCGACAATTGGAAACAAAATTAAATTGACAGAGTGATATACACAAGTCTCAAGTCACCCGCAGTTCTATACATTTTGCTTTCAAAGAACCAGACTTTCTTGTAGTTTTAATTTAGTCTTGAGGAATAGTTCTCCAAGCTTCCTGAAGGACTTTTTTGACTCACATTTTGAGTCCAGTCCTAGTACCTGACCAGTTTCAGATGTATGTTTTGTGTTTGATAAACCACACAGTGAAATATGAATCATTCAAGCAACACAAGGCATGAAACAGTGAGAAGCAGGTGCTGACAGATGGTTCAGACAGGTGATCAGTGTGCTAGTGATGCTGAATGCTGACTGGTAGGAACAGACGAGAGGGAAAATAAGGTTGCTGGGGTCGTTACATAAACATTACATTTCTTAATTGTATTTTTGGGCACGTTCCATTTTTTAAAATCTCTTCTGTATAATTTAATTGAATTTATTATGGAGGAATGAGGGGTGGCTTAAGTATTTCACAGTACTGTAGTTTACTAACACTTTTAGGAACTGTTTCTCTGGATCTCAAATCAATGACAATGCTTCTCAAAATCATAGAATTCACATACTGTATATGTCATTGATATATATCTATAAACTTCACCAGAATGTGTTTTTCTTCTTTCCAATAAATGGCATTTTTCCTTTTTCTTTTTCTAAAAAGAATTCTTTGTAAATCACATTTGTTAAGCATGTCCGCTTTTAATTATATAGTGCACAATTAACCATTTTTAGCGAAGATATCAGTGCAGAAAGGTCTGTCTCAATCTACCAAGAGTCAAGGTTGAGAATGTGTTGCTTTAAAAATCTCCAGTTAATTAGGCCAGAAAGCACAGCATTGCATGGCACTGCCCGTATCACCCGAGTTCATGTACTTACAAAGGGGTTATGTGTCCGTTCTCAGGATTTTATGCATATGCATACTCTCTTGGCTTTTCTTCTTAAATGCCAGCCTCTGTCAACATTAATTCAACTCAAAGCGTACTTCAAGGACACACTTTATTCCTTCACTCTCGTGGGGGGCATCAGGCCGCAAAGAAGCGATCGATATCTTCCAGAAAAGAGATATTATAACGCATTAATATTTGAACATCATCTGCATCAATAGGGAACGAGAGATTTTCAAACAGCTACACAGGTATTTTAGTCTTGAAAGGATTATACAGAGGATTCAGAGTCCCCACGAGGCTGGAGATGTATGTTTTACCTCAGTGGCTCTGCGCACCCCTTGAATAATAACCGGAACAGGCGTAGTGGCACGGTTCCTGGCATGGCTATGTGAATATCAGCTAGCTAAGTAATAACGGCTCGAGCTAGATTTATTACACTGTGTACAAAAACTGACCCAACTCTCAGGAGTGCTATTTCAGACTCAAAAGACTTGACATTAGAAATCAGAAAGACATCATCTTCTTAATCTCTGCAACATAAAGACATTCGTCAAGTCTTGCAGAAAAAACTCTTCTGTATATCATACACACTTGTGTTTTTTCATTGTTTATGGAAATGTGCTAAATTTGAATAAGACTATCTGCTATGATGGAGACAGTGTTTTATTATTTTTTTTGTCCAATATGGTGTAAAAATGGCAATTCTAGCACTGATCAAATTTTTTGGCCACAAGATGCAACACCACCACAAGGGTGCATTAACAACTAATGCTTTATTTACATTATCAGCTTGAAGTGCTGAAACCCGTACCTGATTTTTTCTTTTTACCCTACACATTAGACAGATCTGATGTGTTCAGATCTGTCTGAACACACAAATCAGGTATTTTTCCGATCAGATCGGGGTCACTTTTGTGTGTCGTCCTAGGTTGGATATCTAGCAGACACACTGAACTTTTTGTCTGTGTGGATGTGTAGGATGCTGACGTCATCGGGTTGCATAGCAGTGCTAGCAGCAGCTGCTAAAACAGGGTCTGGTTTTCCTCTTTCTTCTTGACTATAAAAAAATACAACTGACAATTTGCCATCCTCCAGAGCAAAATCCCAAACATATTTTTTTTGCTAAAATCACATCCAATGTTTGAAAACAATAAGTGGTCACACAAATATACTCAAGATGATGCAAGCAAAGACGTTTCAGTGTGCACATGTGTCGTTTTAGGGGACGGACGCTTCACGTATGTAGTTACGAATGTAAACTGTTATGTTCGAACCCAATCATAATATGAATAATAAATAAATAATTAAATAAAGATGTCAATAGAATATCAGCTTATATTTGTCCAACTGCAATGTTTTTCACAGTCTTTCTGTGTAATCTATATAAATAAAAAAGTCGTGTCTGAGCTCGCTCTTTTAAAGATATCTTTCATACATTGGAGAAGCCGAAACCAGTCTCAGGAAAAATTTGTCTGTGTTTTCTCATTCAGCGTTTTTTCCTCAAGGTGGGCGTGGCTATATGCGTTACTCAACAGAGCCAATCAATAAAGAGCTATTGCCTCGAGGTGGGTGTGGTTATACGCGTCACTCAACAGAGCCAATCAATGCAATAGTTTACCGTGTATACACAGAGTAAGCCTAAGACACAAAAACGACCATAATGCACCTACAAGCCGAAAAAAAATCAACACACAGTCTAGCGACAGCGAGGCTTACTTAAAAAAAAAAAAAAAAAGAATTATGGAACGTACACTTTGAAAATTAAACCTTGCGCTACAAGTGAAATCAAAAATGTCAAAATAAAATCATGTTATGGATGTGAAAAGTTATGTTACGGATTTAACAATCTGCTTTAAAATAAGCTACTAATAAGCCACTTGTTCAATATAAACAAACACCTGCAGCAATAGACATTAAATAAGAAAAGCTAAACTGAATATTTTTATTGGGATTAGTTAATATTTTCACTGCACTGAAGCGGTATAAGTGAATTTTAATGAGCTGGAGTTATATTTTAAGATAAAACGTAACTACTTTTTTGAATTCTCATCTGTGATTCACTCTCCTATTAATGAACAGGGAGTGTACCGAAAGAAGTACAACTTAGCATAAACAAGGCATAAGATCCAACCTTAGAAAATTTGATTTCTTCGTATTAATAAGTTAAGCAGCGAGTTCTGCCATACAGACAGACAGGCAGACATGTACGTGAACTTCAACATAAAATAATAATATCACTGATTACATTAAAGCACAACCTTTAACTATTTCTAAAAAATCTGTAACCTCCAACGACGGGTACTTATGCTAGTATAAATTGTATGAAGTTTTATATACATTGTGGAGATCTGACTATGCAATTTAATACCAGATTTTATTTTTGTTATTTATTTTTAGCTGCATACTGCTTAAATCCTGCAAATGGTATGAAAAACACAAAGTACTTGCTTGATTGTTGGCGCCAACTTAAAGCTGTCTGCCTCATCAACGACGCAATCAGGAATGCTAAATAAAACCCCACTGTTTGTGCACCGATATGGAGAAGCACAGCTCTTGAAAGATATATCAGAGTAGACACTTTAGCAATTAGCCGCAGTATTTAAAGCCGTTCCATCAAAGAGATGTAATATTTATCACCGTTATAGCCAGTGTTTCAAACAGCAAACCATGTTCTAATTGTGCCCGGGCTTAAGGCGCTGCTGCATGACCAGCTTTTAGGGTTTATTTAACTCATAATGAAAGTGGCACATGAAGCAGCGGTAAAAGAAGTAGAGAGAGAGATGATACAGAAGGTATTCAATCAAATCCTCCCTTTGTACAGATCTGGGACAAAGCTGTTGGTGCTTTTCTCCTCCATCATTGACTGAAGAGCGCATGTAGCCACACTCAGAGACGGCCCTTTCACTTAAGGCTCTAACCTGCACTTAGACTCCGACAATTCCACAGTCAGAGGCGAGGATTGTGGGAGTCATGTAGAAAGTCTTAAGTAATGTGTGTCAACTGTAGTTAAAATAGAGACAAACAGCCTAGGAAGCATGGCTCAGAATTCCATTTGAAATCTGTTTCTAAACATTACATATTATTTTATTACATGTAAATTGTTTCACGTTATTTTATGATGTCATGTTTCATCTTCAGCCATTGCTCTCTAGGTACATCATCAGTGTCACTATATGTAATCTGTTATATCACATAACCTGTAAATAAAGGTGGAATGACATTGTGATACAGAATACCTACAGTACAGTACAAATCAGTCAATGTCTAAAAAATTTTTTTTTAAAAATAAAAAAGAATTACAGTAAAAAAAGTGTTTTAAAAAGGTGATCTCAAACAGCTGTGCTGTCTTGCCAAGAAGCCCCAACTAACAATAAAGCTAATGAACAACCGTGGTTGTACAATAGAGGCTTGCAAAACAAAAGCCTGTCTAAGATTAATTATAGGCCAGATTAATTCGCTAAAGTGTCGACTATCCCTCTGAGGACTTTCAAACAATAATTAGGCCAACCAAATCCCAGAGATCGCAGCAAAGTGGAGGGAAAAAAAGAACAGAATCTGAAGTAATAAACGCATGTCAAGTTTAACTAAAAGAATTGATATGGGCTGCAATCAAAACCAAATGATACAGCTCACGTTGTATTGATCAGTTTCATTGACACTTTCGCTCCGGATGACTTTCAAGGTGTAGAAAGCAATAAAAGCTGAGACCATGAATATAACGACAGACTTAAGTGCTATTCTGACAGTTTCACGAGAGCCAAACTGATGGAAATGCTCGCATTTGTACTGTATGTGACATGTTTCTCTTGAAATTCATACTTGTTACATGTTACAAGGATACTTCAAAAACAAATGTCACCGTGTATATGTATAGCAGTCCATCATCAGGGAAAGGTCAAGCATCTGAGTAAAACAGAAACAAATCAGAACTGAACCTCCAGCCACAACTACCATGTAGAAATGAAATGACAAGATGTGGCACATAAAACACAAGGTGACCCTTTACGGCGTTAAGATATCCGCTTCTATTGCTCGCAGTTTGGTCTGCTAACGACATTATACATGTTGCAGATAAAAACAAAGCCGCGCACTGCTCTTCAAATGACAATAAATTTCCAAGGACTTCACGCCCTTCACCAGGGTATGGAGAGAAAGCGGATCACGCGTTCGTAAAATTCATAGGTTTATAAACTCAAACTGCTCAGTTAGTTAGATGCTCAGCTTGTCAGCTTTGATTAAAGTGTTAGGATAGGGTGCTATACAAGGGATTACATAGTATTCTTGTGCACCATGCTTTGTTATTCTGAGTTACACCACAGACTGATGATATTAAATCACCCTTGTTTTAACCTGGAACAGTTTCTATAGCAATGTCTTATTCGATGGGGCAGATTTGTTAGATGATCAACACAATCTAAGCCTAATAAACTCTGATTTGACATTTGAATCATTAGCAACGTTTATGGACAGGGCTATGTGATGGTCAATACGATTTCTTTCATGGGAAAGTCTTCAGGTTTATAGCTGCTTTAAGGGAAATGACAATTGGAACTATCTTGCTGTGAAGATCTGCTAAGACTGGACAAACCCTCTGTGACGCGACCCATAGGTTTTTCTGAAGCTCAACTGAATCTCTCAATTCAAAATCACCTATATCCCTAATTATGTACAATTGTATAGCTTAAAGCAGGGGTCGCCAAGCTTAAACACCAAAAAGATCCATTTGGACCCTTTTCGCACAGAAAACACCGGGGGTTTCTTTTGACATCTGAAATAAAGATAACACTACATATATCGTTTTTTAGCCTTATGCTATGTGTAAAAAAAAACTATAGTGTGTTGCATTTATGAAATCAATGAACTGCTACAGAGAAAACTAAATCTTATTTCTGCACACAACAAAAACATTTTTGAACGCCGAAAAAAAGACGCTGGATTAAAGGTTACTTTCAAATCTATTTGTCCTCCTCAATTTATTAACCCATGTGCTCTGTTTTTTTGTTTTTTTTTTACTACTTGACCCCTGCGGGGCTCCGTACTTTTCGTATTTATGAAATTAAAAGGTAGAACTTAAATTATCCACCTGCAGCAAACCAAAAATGCCATCTGCTTCTGTGTGCCGTCATCCTTTTATCGTGTGTACTGGGGGTTGCAGTAGTGATGGGTCGTTCATGAACGATTTGTTCTTTTTGAATGAATCTTTAATGTGACTCAGAAGAACGAGTAGTTTCAGAGAGTGATTCGTTCATTTTCTACTGGGCACGCATGCACAAAGCATCGCAACACCTCCTTAGGTTACGTACAGGAAACAGAAATGAGTTACCTTTGAGTCTTTGGTCCGAATCGTTCGTTCTTTTTTTCATGTGACTCGCATAAACGCGATGCAGTGCAATACACAGGAAACAAAATTGATGGGTCTCAAAGAATCTTCTAGTCCTGAGTTATTCGTTCTTTTGTCACGTGACTCCCATAGACGCTATGCAGTGCAATACACAGGAAACAGAATTGAATGGTTCCCCTTAATGAGTCTTCCAAGTCCTAGTCGTTCGTTCTTTCGTCACGTGACTCCCATAGACGCTATGCAGTGCAGTAGATTCAAAAGAACGAACGACTCAGACTAAAAGACATGATGGTCAGCTGCTCATTCTGTTTATCATAATATGTCCTTGCATTGCAACATTTTCATTACTGGAAATATTGCGAAAATTTGTGTATGTAGACCCGTTTTGTGTTTATTAAAAATATAACATTTAATTTTATTTCTGATCAAAAGAATGAAATTAACTAAATGACTCCAAAAAATATTTGTTCATTTTGACGAACGAGATTCAAAGAACTGAGTCACTGAAATGATTCAAACTTCCCATTACTAGCATGCACTCAGCTGGCAAACTAAAAAAAAAAAAAAATGTAGCTTGAAAAAACAGATTAATATATTTATTATCATTATTAACGATGACGATCATATTAATATGACACAATAATTTCAACTTTAATTAAGTCAAGAAATATTTAATATTATATAGGCTAGTAATCTGTAAAAAATAAATACATCTCGGTACATCTTTAATCAATTATTATTTATCAAATATACGGAAGAAGTGACATTAGCGCTGCAAACGGAGCAGGGAGTAGGGAGCACACTTCGGAATGAAACGCAGCTCGGGGCTCGAAAAGCTCAATAAATCACGTGTCGGCGAGCGTCGCACATTGGCAGTTGTGATGCATATTTTGAGCGATTAAATTAAACATGTTTTATTTACTTTTACGTTACAAGTTAAATGTAAGTAATAAAATGTACTATGTTGCTCTTTAATTCAAAATGCAGTTATCTGTACAAACACTATGGCATTATGGCACTACAGCCTAATGTTTGTTGGTCTTTACTTGCATGGAAAATCTAACTGACTCATGGCATATTCACACCTGTCATGCTTATGCATGCATTACTGAGTGAGAAACTGTTGGCATCATATAAAAATATGGACTATTTAGAAGACATTAGGGCAGGGGAAGCTCAGGGGTTAAGGTGTTGAACTGCTGATCCGAATATCCCCGATTAAATCCTTCCCAGCCATTGTGCTGTCACTGTTGGGCCCTTGAGCAAGGTTCATTACTCTCAACTGCTCAACCAGGTGTCAAGCAGAACATTGCCTAAAGCATCAAACTGCAGACCAAAAACACACCTTCAACATGATTCCCTAATGACAGTAGCCTCTTAATGTCCCCGATACATTGCAAAAAAATGTTAAGGACTGCTTTGAGAAACCTGGCAAAGCTTTCATGGTGTTGACTTGGCTTCAAATTTCCCCACCGTCAATCTGATGGGATGTGCTGGACAAACGGGTCTAAATCCAACTAGGCCTAACCTCAAACCACATAGGACTAAAAGATCCGCTGCTAAAGTGCCAGTACTACAGCACATCTTCAAAGATTTTAAGTTTTGGCTATCTAGTCAAGGTCATATTTGTTTCTATCGTTTCCACCACATGCGAAATGTCCAGTTCTGAAATTAAACTACAGTTTTTCATCTCCCTAAAACCTGCAGGTTAGTCAAACCAATCAGAGTCCACCTGCTTGTTTAATTTTTGTCGGCCTCTGAGGAGCACAAAGCACCGTCTGCAGTTTGTAACAACAACTACCACTGAACAAAACTAGATTTGTATCTGAAACATTTTTATGATCATAAACCTCCTTTAAAAAAAAGAAGGGGAAAAAAAAACAGCATCACTTTTTTCTCGAAAGATGAAATGTATTGTTTTACCTCTACCATGTCGAGATTCAGATCTCTACTATGTTGGAGTAATAATTACAGTATCATGGTCTAGACATTGTGGTCTTGTTATGGGTTTACTCCTGAGCTGCACTGAGTGTAAATGACACAGGTATAAAGAAAGCTTGTCTAAGTACTATGCTGTTTGTAGTAGCTACACATGCTTACAGGCAGCTCAGGCTGTTTTTAAATCCATAGATTTGGCTACAGTTCTCATCAGCTTTACTGTCGTGATGTGTCTGAGCATTATACAATCTGGATATCTACACTATACTACGTAGATTAAAAATTTAAAGAATTTTTTTAAAAATCCCTTTGGCACACTCCAACATTCATATTTGAAGTGTTAATAAAGACTAGCATCAACTCATCAACCTTTTTTTTCTGTTATTTCCAAAAATTTCAGTTACATCAGAATTTGCACAGACACCTTCTCAAACCCTTGATTAATTAGAGTGATTAGAATAAGAATGCATTCATATCCACAAAGTTGTAATAATTAATGAAAATTCAGAAATCTTTACAACTAGATTTGTCATGCATTATGAATTAATTAAAAGGATGGCTCAGATTTTTTCAAGTAAGTCTTAAAATTTAGGTGACTATAAGTACATTGCAATGGGTCTTTATTGTTATAAATTTTCTGTGAGGTCTGTCACCGAAACACGAGTACAATGTAAGTCATAGGAGCCAAATTCCATGACCATTGTCCTGTGCAGAAATTTCAAAGCTCTGACTAATTTGAAGCGACTGCAGTCCCACTGATTTGATTGCTGTTTAGCAATATGGCTGTTTCCGATGAAAGAACTAAATATGTACTAAATACTCTGTAACTTTAAAAGATACCGACTCAGTTTAGCTCAGTGGGACTGCAGAAGCTTCATATGAATCTCAGCTAAACTTTGGAATAGATTTTCGCACAGAATTAGAGTTGTGAAATTTGGTCCAATTACTCACATGCTGGGTGACAAGGTGACAAACTTCATGATCAATGTGCAGAGCAAGAAAACTTATATGAACAATGTTTTTGATTCAAGACAGATTTTGACCAAAAAATAAATAAATAAATAAATAAAATAATAATTATATATATACATATATATATATATATACCCTTAATGTAATTACAGCAATTACGAATGTTTTATTAAAGTACTCATACTGTAGGTCTTTATACGCAACAGATGATGTTATCCAGTGGCTCACAATGAAGGCAGCAGGGACATGAAGATTTGCACTGCATACACAATCCAAATTTAATTAAACTCAAAATTGTGGATAGGACATTAGACCGCCAACAGACCGTTGCTAAGACGGTCAATAAACATCTGCCTTTTTGTCAGAGGTGGAAAGACACAAAATAAAAGCCATATAAAAATTTTTTTTTAAATCTAATATGGGTTGGGGTGTAACATTTGACCTCAATTAAAAAGCATAAACCAGGACACAAAAAAAAAAAAAAAAAAAAAAACATTTTACAAAGGGATGTCAGGCTATACAAAAAAACAAAAAACAAAAGAACAATCCAGATAGAGATATATAGTGGCTAAAGCAGCTTTGTAAGTAGCTCAACACTACCTTAAGTACTCCTGGTATACCTTCAGGCAAAAGCAGCGTATGCTGTTTCTTTGACAAAAGGAAATCTTTTTCAGCAGTTCTTCAGCCTTTCCATTGTCTGAGTTATTGAAAACTTTAATACGCAGCACATTTTACAGTAAAAAAAAAAAATAAATAAAAAAAAAAAACACAGCTGCTAGCTGTCAAGTACTTTGTTTTTCTAAAGATCCTGGTTGGCACTGCTGGGGTTAAGGACACGGACAGAGAGAGAAAAAAAAAAAAAAACTCTAAAGATCACTCATGGAAGGCAGAGAGTCTGGACTCGGCCAGTTGGAAAAGTATTTACTGTGGTCCAAGTGAGAGGACTTCGGGGGAAGACGGATTATGAGCCCTTGGTAATTATAGATGACAAGAGCTGAAATGAAAGTGTCTAGACACAGGCTTATATGCCTCCAGGTTGTGGCTACTTCTACAGAAATATGGAATCAAAGACAGTATTTATTTATTTGTTTGTTTATTTATAAGCATAATTGGATAAGAGAAACACAATGTTTCATTCATACAATTGTGGAAGCTCAGCAGTGTTTCACCTCACATCATATTTTCCCAGGCCACAATGGATAAGGCATCCCCTTCTGCCTGCTGGCGGTATGAAATTCCCAAACACATTAATTAGATGTGGTTCAGGTTGCGAGGGACAAATGGCAAACATTCGCGAAAATAAATGAATAAACAAATAAATGAATGCCTTCACTAGCAAATTAGTCCTTCAGACATACCGAGGGATGTCGGAGCTAAAAAAGAGAGCCACTAGGAGGAAAATGAAGCTGTAAGTTGGAGCCACTTCGTCAAACCACATATGCTCATTAACTTGGTCTCTTGTTGGTTCTAAAGACCGTGCTGGAGCATTCCTCTTATCTGGAACAAGAGCAAAAAAAAAGGGGGGGGGGGGCAGAACAAAAAGGCTTGCGCTTCCTTTATTTGCAAGAATCCATAAACGCTAATTTATCTGTAGTCTTTTATTTCGGTTTGCATCTCTGTAGATGCACATGCACACCCACATGCAGGATGTCAAAAGGGGGTGGCATGGAAAAAAAAAGCAAGGTGTCTATAATCTGCTCCAGATGCTGAGGCACTTAGCGCTGGCTCCTAAGAATAGCCTCTTTCCCCTTTTTAGGCATTATCACTTTCACTTGTAACGAACAACACCTACATCAACAACCACCTGCCGTTCTCTGGCTCTTTAACCCCCCCCCCCCCTTCTCCGAACATAATCATCATACTTGCCAATCTCTTCTATATTGCTATGTTACTTTTCTGCAAAGGATTACAAAAAGATCCATCGATCAAATAGGGAGGATTTATACACCATCACACATCAGCATTCATAGCACTTTTGTAGGTGCAGAAACCAAATTCATCATAACCCTCATAGGCGATGCTGCGTGTTGCACATTTATGTAATTTCTGCTTTTCTGCAATGACAAGTGCGCTAAATCAGACCCAATGCGAAGTGCGACATCCTCATTTCCCAGAATCTTCACATATTTTTCTTTGATTTATTTATTTATATTTTTTGCTCCTTGCACTTTCTACAGTTTAATGGAGTGCATCAATCAGGCCCGCACATTCTTTTGTCTTGACTTTCCTTGGGGCAACATAACTGGTCTAATGCATTGTCATTGTGACTCAATGTATTCCAACCATCTGCTCCATTCAGAGCACAGGACTTGCATCACACTGAGGCATTCAATGTCTTTTCAACAACAAAAACACCTCACAATTTACCTGTGTTTGGAATTTTAAATCTCTAAAAAAAAACACTTTGATTATACCTATACTGTATATACACAATTCTGGCTATACTCCATCTGACTGAAGAGTTGTGCTAATTAACTGGTTTAGTTAATGTATAGAACAAATAATGTGTAAGGACTTTTACTTTCTGAAGCCGGGGTATACAAAAAAGGCTATAACTGAGTACAGCCGACCTTTTTTTTTTTTTTTTTTTTTTTTTAAACTTTATACCCAGCAGATTTTGAAGAATGAAGGACTTGGCAGTTTCATTGCATTAAATAAATTATTCGTATTATCTTATTAACATGCATTGTCTTTCATGATTTAATCCAAAAGGTGAAACTCGTATTCTGGATTCATTACATATAAAAGGGAAATATTTAAATCCTTGTCTGCATTTTGATGATTAGTTAAAGCACTCAGTACTTGGTTCGGGCTCCTTTAACACAAATTACTGCATCGATATGGCAAAGCATTTAAGCGATCAGTCTGTGACACTGCAAAGGCGTTTTTGAAGACCAGGTTGCTTTGATAGCAGCCTTCAGCTCATTTGTACTGTTGGGTCAGGGGTTTCTCATCCTCCTCTACATAAAAGCCCTTAGATTTTTTATGAGGTTCAGGTCAGGCGACTTGGCTGGCCAATCAGGCACAGCAATGGTCGACAAACCAGTCGGTGATAGTTTTGGCTCTGTGGCCTGGTAAAAAAAAAAGGACTTTGGACCACTGTGCAATGGTCCAGGTAAGGTGCTTATGTTGTCTCTGGTCTGGTTCTGGACTGGCCTGGTCCAAAGAATGCAACAGTTGTAGACAATTTCCTGAAGGCATCTGTGCATAGTACTGTAGCTCTTGATGCACCGACACCAGCTTTACTCTACTCCATGTGAAGCTATCCCAAGTTCTTGAATCAGCTTTGCTTGACAATCTTCTTAAGGCTGCCGTTATCCCTGATGTTTGTGTACCTTTTCCTACCACACTCTTTCCTTCCGTTTAACCATCCATGAATATGCTTTGATACAGAACAGCCAGCCCTTTTAGAGATGAGCTTCTGTGGCTTACCCACCTTGTGAAGAATGTCGATAATTTTCTTGACAAGTGTCACTGGACTAAAAGATACACAACATTTAGAGTGTATAAAAAACAATTTAATCAAACTTGAAATCAAATATTCTTTAAATATTTTGAGAGAAGTTTTTTCTTTTTTGAGGCACACTGTGTGTGCGCAAATATACAAATAACACAGATACGTAATTTCTTGCTTATAAATATCCTACCTTATTAAACTGTCCAAGCATAGCACGCATTTACAGACTTTTGTAAAACATCCCCGCAAGCGTTTTGTGCTATTTTGTCTACTTTATTACTGTGACCTTATAAGAAATGCCTCCAGCAGAAAACTATAGGTAGCATATTTGAATAGGCTAATTCATATTTATGATCAAAAAGATGCCCCCATCTTGCAACATATAAAATAAAAACATGAAGTTTTACCAGAAAAGCTACTAACATGACTGAACAATGCGTTAGCACTTGACAAAAGTACTGTCATTTGTTCATGTTTAGGAAGTCATTGTGATAAGATTTAGTTTGTTACTCCTTTAAACTCACACCATGAACTCAACAAAATACTGATTTAAACATCCATACATTTAAGTTTGGTGGTATAAATTCCCACATGACCTTTTTTTCTTGCTTTAATTTTTACAAATTTTTTATAGATTACTTACAAACAGAAAAAAAAGATTATACTACAGTATTTTCTTAATGTTCCACCCAGTCTGATTCTGAAGCAGTGCCTGCAAATAATTAACATAACTGCTGAGGGATTAATATCTACAGTACCTCTTGTCTTTATGATTTTTAGACTGAACCGTCAACCATTGCTAACTCGCATGAGGTCCTTATTCCTTTAGTAAAATCCTGTTTGCAAAGAATTTAAAATATATTCAGTGTTCATCAATATCAGAAATTTATTCTCCCCATCTTAGCCAGCCTGCTAAAAATGGATCCGCCACTAAGATCTGCCTGCATTGACGGCAATACCCAGGCACGGCTAACCCTCAAGGTTCAGTCCTATTTATCACGTGTGTATCCCTACTGTGCCTAGAAGTAGTCCTGGACATGCAGGCCTGACATCACCGAAGCTGGAGGGGGAGTAAGCCACCTGCCATGGTCAGTGGAGTGGTGCAGAGCAGTGTTGGGCTTTCAAATGAGTCACACATGAAGTGAAGCAGCAGGCGAAGCCCATCGTCAGCATGTAATCAGAGCGCTGTCAAGATCTCTCAGCTGCGATGCATTGCTGCATGCTTTGAAAGAAAAAGGGAGCAATTGAAGTAATGCCTGTGGACAGTTATCGCACTGTTATGGCGGTGTTTCGACAGAGATGGGTAATTTTGTCTAATTACCCAGTGGAATGGCTTTAAAAAAATACAATAAGTAAATTCTTTTTTTGGCTTGAATCAGGTGCTCTTTTCACCATGACAGACAACCAAATCTGCATTCCCACATAATTCACACTTTTGGTGTTTCATAAGATCTTTGCTCTTGGCAAATAGACAAAGTGTGTTATTTCTGATGTACTGCATGATGGAAAGTATTGGAAAAACCACTCCTCCAAACCTGAAACATGTACTCCTCTCTCCTGGTGACCCCATAACAGCGCTAACTATGTGCTTTATAAGTCTTTTATAAAATTCCCTTCTTCTTTCACGTGACTTGGCCTGTCTATGTCTAACGCATTTTCATTTTCTATCACACTCGCCGCCCACCCCCACCTTTAGATTTAATGTAGGTCGCTTTGACAGTTAAATCAACAGTGGCCTTCAGTGTCAACCGCGTCATGGACTTAAATCAGTCTTGTAATCGCTTGCACACTCTCCTGGCACTGCTACTGCAAGCAATCGATAAACAATGCCCATCAGCATGTTATAAGCCTCTCAAATGGCAAGGACTGTGATGGTTATGTCCAATACCAAGAAGAGAAAAAAAAAACACAGATTAGCAGAATAAACAAGACATTATTAGAGCTTATGTCAGCCCCCAAAGTGACAGCATACAGTGATAATAACATTGCTTAAATACACTATGTACCTTGTCAGTCCCTTGGTGAAATGGGCCACTTTAGCACCAAGGGACTGACAAGTACATTTGAAAAATGTATTGGTGTCTTAATACATTTAGAAAAATAGTTTTGGAGATATTCTTGGATTTATTCATATAGTTCTCTCACTTGCCACAAGTCTCATGTTCGTCCTGTAAAATGGCCACTGATTAGATTCGTTCGGAGCGTGACGCATCTCGAACGCTATTGGTCATCTGTCATCTATTTGACACAGTGTTTCAAATCACAGCTCTCAAGCCATTTAATGGAGAATTTAAGTACCTCAAAAACATGGATTACGGACAGAAAGACTCAAGCGCAATAAAGGAAGGTTGTCTGGGGCAACAGGAGCACAGGGAGCACATTACAGTGCAATTTCAGCTGGCAACAGTCCCATCAAGTGGCCTTATTGCAAAACAGCTTTCCAGCAGAGACTCGCAAAGACTTTCTCTCACTCACACACCAGTCTCATTTGCCTCCTTGCGACTTTGGGGAGGAGAAACGGTCTAGCCAATTAAGTCTGGCTTCTCGAGCAGGAGCACTGATCTGCGACTCTATTGCAGCTTGGAGGCAAGCAACTGTGCACCGGGCAGCAGCAGAAGCAGCTCACGTCCAAACCAAATGCCACGTCTTGCTGACAGGTGAGCTGGTAAATAGGGCACGCTGATCAGTCAAGGGAGAACGATCTGACATCACTTGGAGGTGTTTGAATGACCACAGTGACCTGATGGTGCATTGGATTCAAAAACTACCCTTGCGTACTCACCACACTTTATAGTATTTCTTGTTTTTATTATTAATACTAGTAAAACATTCTATAGACAGGCTCTTGGGTTTCTCTAAAAGGAGGTCTATTTTAAGGGCCTTTCTGTGAAACTGCCTAATGAGAGAGGCGAAACATGAGAGAAGCACTTTCACAGGTTACATTTATAGCAATTAGTGTAAATCCTGTCACATGCCTTATTCTGATGAGAGAGAGAGAGAGAGAGAGAGAGAGGCTGAGGAACATTTTCTTCCAGTTGAGGACTGGAAAATGAAAGAAATAAAGTCAAAATAGTTGACTGGAAATGTGACCAGGAAGGAAAAGATTTTAGAGATTTCATTCATCACTATACAGTGATGTACAGTACACTGTAAGTGATCTGCTTCTGTATCATGCATCCACCAGCAGCATGTGTTCTCAGAGATCCATGGATAGTGGGAAAACCAATTCTGTGACTCTTTAAAGCTGGTCACTGTGAATTTTTGTGTTCCTTGATTTTTTTTATATTTGTTTTGCTATAATGGTGGTGAAAACACTTTGTTGACGACAGAAAGGCTATGGTAACTCAACCACGTTTCACAGCTATAATGAACAGAAAAGCATCTTATACACTAAGCGTAATAGTAGAAAGCTATAATGAGTTTATTTCCATCCGAATTTGATGTTACACTGGGCACGGACACTCGAAAACTGAACAGTCAAAAAAATTTAGAAAAGAAAGGTAACATGACTTAAAAAAAAGTTTATAATAGATATTTTCCTTCCATTTTTAACACCAACTTTGCTTGATTAATTCAGTGATGCTCAGACAGCCATGACAATATTTTAAAACTGTTATATTGTGAAATATCCAATCCAAAAGAGTAACAGCAAAATCGGAAGGCTTACCAAGAAGAAGACCACAAAGCATGTATCTGAAGGTGTTTTGCAAAGCAATTTGAAATGGGGAGGCCTGCTATTTTCATTTAACTGCATGACTTCTGTGTACAGGATGTAGCTAAGTTTTGCACTCTCTCTCTCATTTTGAAAGTTTTCTTACGCTTAATTTCTGTCCAGTTGCTTAACCAAAAAAAAAAAAAAGAAAGAAAGAAAGAAAAAAAACCCTCCACTAACATCCTCTAAACTCAAGTACCTGCCACACTGACAGGCTTCCAACTTTTACACAGACCTGCTTTATTAAAGTACAGTAAACTGCAAACGTAAGGGAATACATTCAACAGCTCATCATGCAACAGTTGCTCTACTGAGCATTTTCCCACCTGCTGAAATAATCTAAAAAAAAAAATTCAATAAAGGACCCCCCCCCCGGCTTTCCCTCAGGCAAAGTCAATAAATAGAAATAAGAATAAACAATCATGGGGTTTGGATTGCTTGATGTTACAGCTCATCTGGTTTTTAGCCTGCAGTTTGCTCTACTCTCCTCAATTACATAGCGTTTATTTTACCATACAGCTGCACTCCGCACCACTACCTCACCTATTTGGTCATTTTAAGTTCATATTTTTAAAGGCCTGTGTAACTCACAGAAGGGTGATTCTCATAGCCGTATTACACTGCATTATTCAAGCAATGAAGTATAATGACACATTTATTTAAAACTCTAAATTTCTTAGATTTTATGGTATATTCCAGATATTCACTCAAATTGTGCAAGAGTGATGCTGGAAGCATGAGCAAAAATTTTCACACATGAACTGGCCACTACAGTATGTGCTAAAAAGTTCAAGGTGATTGAATGGAATCTTAGCGTGCACGACTTTTCTTTCTTTCTTTTTTCTTTTACTGGGAAGTGTATTAGTTTGTTAAATCAATAACAGTAGATATGTTTACATGGATCCACAATATTCCACTAATAATAGGAATAGTAGCCCAAACAGAACAAAACTGTATCATGAACAGTAAACACCCCGAGTTGAACAGTATCACCAAATTTGGCCTGATCAGAATTCATTTTCAATTGGGAATGAGAGTGGAATGTAAACATTGATCATTTTTCAATATAAATATAATATAAAATATAAATATAATAAAAGGTAACTATAAACCATGTAAACACTTAATCTGATTGATTGAACTTTAGGTGACATGGGCTGAAAATTTTGCTTCCATTTTAGATCAGTAAACTCAGTGAGAACAAACTCACTTTTCCTCCTTATATATTTTTTTCCTAGCAGATTAAATACTTCACAGCGGTAAGAACTATTTTATACCTCAAAAGAAGTCATATCCTGATCAAATGCTTTCAGGATGGATGCTGATCTGATAAGATATGAATTACATGTAAACAGTTAAGTTTCTCTAATTTTTTTAATGATTTTCATTAGATTAATGAAACACTGTTTATGTAAATGCTACTGTTGACCATACTGTACAGGTTGCTGTCTAAGAAGAGGTAACTCGAGTGATGTATAGTAGCCGAAGTTGAGGAACTATCAGCCAGAATTAACACATCGTGCTCACAGCACCTAAACAGACTTCCAGTTCCGGCCCAGTCTATGTTGAGTTTAAATCTGAATACTGATCTCAATATTTGACTAACTAAACTAACTAAATAGACTGACAAACATGGACAGCTATCATTCCACTATATGCATACAGACTTAGTTTTGCTTCTTGGGTGCACTGCGTAAAAAAATATATATATAATATACATACATACATACATACATACATACATACATACATACATACATACATACACACATACACACACACACACACACACACACACACACACAAACACACACAAACAATCGTGGCCAAAACTTTTGAGAATGACACAAATATTAGTTTTCACAAAGTTTGCTGCTAAACTGCTTTTAGATCTTTGTTTCTGTGACGTACTGAAATATAATTACAAGCACTTCATACGTTTCAAAGGTTTTTATCAACAATTACATGACATTTATGCAAAGAGTCAGTATTTGCAGTGTTGGCACTTCTTTTTCAGGACCTCTGCAATTCGACTGGGCTGCTCTCAATCAACTTCTGAGCCAAATCCTGACTGATAGCAACCCATTCTTTCATAGTCACTTCTTGGAGTTTGTCAGAATTAGTGGGTTTTTGTTTGTCCACCCGCCTCTTGAGGATTGACCACAAGTTCTCAATGGGATTAAGATCTGGGGAGTTTCCAGGCCATGGACCCAAAATTTCAACGTTTTGGTCCCCGAGCCACTTAGTTATCACTTTTGCCTTATGGCACGGTGCTCCATCGTGCTGGAAAATGCATTGATCTTCACCAAACTGTTGTTGGATTGTTGGAAGA
>JAAGKR010002638.1:0-89413 GCA_011419295.1 Clarias macrocephalus | reverse complement strand
GTCCATCGCAGGGCACACATGCATAATCTGCATGTCTTTGGAATCCACCAAGGACGGGGAGAACATGCAAACTCCATGCACACAGACCTGAGGCGGGAATTGAACCCGGACCCTGATGGCGCAAGCCACCGTGCCGCTCTAAAACATCATTTTATAAAAAAATCTAATTCTGAAATATTATACAGTGTGCCTGAAAAATTAGGACCAAGTTAAGAAATAGAGTATGATGTGCATACCTTTCAAAAATATGATATAGCAGGTGAGGAAATGGGTTGAGAATATATTGTAAATAATAAGTAGAAATATAAGTATATATAGTTTCACTCCACCATGTACACCATACTAGTAACTAATCATGACTTTAAAAACCAAAGTATGTGACAAACTGTGACTTCTGCATACCGTAATGTAGTAAAAGAGCATTTATGTATTGTATTCCTCACTGTCACCGAATGCACACCAAGTATAAAAATATCCATCGTATGCATAACACACATTAGAGGTAGGAAAGGAGATTGAATTGTAAAGGTAGCTTCATTACCTCCACCTTTTAATATACTGTACCTCTTAACAGCACTTTCTAACACTCAGTCAGCCGAGTGATATCCCCAGGTATATCCAGTATATCCATGTGTACAGCTGAGTGTTGAGAGCCATGCTGAGGTGCACGAGGAGCCGCACAGAGTACCTTCAGCCCCGCGGCAGCACGCCCCCCTGTAGCGGGCACAGTTGCTGCTTGCTTCGTGCAGTTTTTGATCAATAGAAGATGGAAAGAACCTTGTTGGCTTTTAACGTTTGACTGTGAGAAACACTGCCAGCGTGTGGGAGCAGTAGGATGGGTGATGGATGCTGGTGAGACCTGGAGATGGATATGTGATTGAGTGCGTGGGTGTGTTATGACAGATCGTATTATAGCCTAAAATCTGTGATCCGCATGCATAGTACCTCTCTCTCACACAAACAGGTAAAAAATGCAAAATTTCGACACAGCAACTCTTTATTCTGTTTAGAAATGAGATTTTTTTTTTAAATCAGGTAAAATTACAATCTGCTTTAGGCATGTTTGTTGTAAGTCAGACTAATAATTCTTGTCGAGTTTATTAGCGCCATTATTCTTTATATTCACATGCATAAGTTGATAAATGAACTTCTTTTGGTTACTTTCATAAGAACTTTTAATAAGAAATAGCTGAGCATTACATCTATGCATGTTAGAACTTTGTAGACATGACACCATAATCCATGCATACAGTGCAACTGTATAAAAAGGCATCCTCCAAAACACGAGTTTGAAACTGATTAGTCAAGGGTCATGATAATGCGTCTTCTTGTATGTAAGGAGCTATTAGGAAGTCATGTAGCAGACTGTTCTTTTCAGCTAGCCAGAGTTCCCTGAATGCAACATTTCTTTGCATTCATGCTCTAATGTCTAATTTACACTTAACTTCTCCTATTTGTTGCATACGGATTGCTTCCCACGGTTCAGCACTCAGATTAATTGCAAAGTTTAATTATCATAGTACAAAATAAAACTGTATTGTTCAGAGTTATATTTTTCCACTCCTGAGCAGAAAACTTTCTCTGTGCACATCCCGTACCATATTTTTACTTGTTCAAACCAATAATTAATTGCACGGTATTATTACTTGCTCAAAGGCGACGCCCACATTGAAAGCCACATTGTTCAAATTAGATTTTTTTTGGTCGGATCGGATTTGCATATCATGACAGTTTACATCCATCATTAGAAATGACTTTGATCTGACTCTAACGTGGACCTGTCTTCCCTCTGACCATGCTCGCTTTATCTGGGGTAAAACTCATCATATTTGTGCGATCGCTCATTCATTTCAAACAACACATATGCTTGGAGGCTCTGGAAGACGGCAAGCAGTTAGTTGGTGGTATTTGTTGAGGTCTAGAAGGAGGAAGAAAGCCAGATGTTTCACTTTAGCTGTTTAAGCAGCTGTTGCCGGTGCTGACTGATAATGTCAGCGAGCACCCCACGCATGTGGCAAAAAGTCACACCAATTTTGATTTGCCTGTTCTCATTCAAGTCGCGTTCCTGTATTTTGGATACGTATCCGATGTAGGACCAATAAAAAAAAACAACTGGAAAACATCAGGATTTTACATTCAGACAGCCTTAACAAAATCTGTGTCACATTCGGGTCAGAATAGAGTCAATTCAGGATGGTAAAGTGATCATAGCCAAAAATATTCTATCCTGCATGCTTTGTGCAGGGAAGGGTTGCCAGGTCTTGTTGGTCAAATCCCCCCTATTTATTAAGTTGAAGTAATAAAAAGGGATTGCAAAAAAATATATACTGTATATCCAATCCCCCCCCCCCCCCCCAAAAAAAAAAATTAATCGGATCTACGACCCAAAACCATGATAAATCTGAGTTTTGTGCTCCGTTTCGTCCCTCCTAAATATGATCCAAGCTTCTTTCAAAAGGTGACACAATCTAGTGTTCTCTTCCCCCGCCACATTAATTTTACCTGATCAGAGCATTTTTAGACAACTGGATGGCACAGAGCTGAGCCTCTCTTCACCAGTGCTTAGATGTTTCATTCTGACTGATGCAATTTTTTTTTTTTTGGCAGACAGTTTATTTAACAGAGTTCAGCATCTCTCAAAGATCAAACCATGACAGATCTCTTGAGAACATTTGATTCAGCTTTTCTTCCAAGACAAAACCACTATATACTTTTTTCTAATATAGTTTCCAGATATATTGTCTCCCTTTATATTTGGTGAATTTCTCATTTTTATATACACTCAGAAGGCAATGCAGAACCAAAACTGTTGCATTTTGTGAATTACAGTTTAATAAATAGTTGGAATGTTCAGCAAAAAAAACAACCTCCTGAAGAATTGGACTGTGGGAGGAAACCAGAGTATCCAGATGAAACCCAGCTGCCTGCTGCCTGCATCTGAGTACTGAAACTACTGTATAGTCAGATCAACAGAAACACGCTCCACTCATCCACACTTTACAACCATGCTGAGCAGAAAAGCATCTCAGAACACACAACACATGAACCAGAATTTGTCAAGAGCATGAATTCATGCATAAAGTTTGCAATGTGTCAACATTTTAAGCTGCTGGTGGTGTAATGGTGTGCGGAAGGCTTTTTGTGTTACACATTAGACCACTTAATAGAGAATCAAACATCATTTGATCACCATAGTCTATCTGAATATTACTACCAACAATGTCAATCATATTCTGGCCACGATTTATTTATTCTCGACATGACAAAAAAACCTCAGTTGGTCATAAACTGGGTTAATGAACATAACACCAAGCTCTATATACTTTACTGGACACCAAGACTCCAGAAAACATACTAGTGGGTGTAGCGGGGTAACTCGGTGTTAAAAGCACTAGATTACTGATAAAATCAGTTCAAACACCATCTGACACACTTGGGCCCTTGAACACGTCTTTAAACCCTCAACTGCTCAGATGTATAATGAGATGAACATAATTTACTCTGGATAAGGGCATCAGCCAAATGCCATCAATGAGTAAAGTATATAAAATAAGTGAAATACTCAGAGCTTTCAATGAAACAGGATATTTGGGACACACTAGTGTATATCAGCTGTAATCCAGTAGATTTGCTGTTTACATTTAAAAAAAAAGAAAGAAAAAAAAAGAATTATTAAAAGCCATTTGGCTTTTTAAACTTTACCTGCAGGGAGTTACATGAACTCTATTTATAGCTAGATCTTTTATTCATATCAGATGTCAAACAGGTCAAATTTAACTAAAGACAGATTTGATTAAAACTTTATTCATAAATATAGATGAGCCCAGTTTCCATTCTCAGCACACAGCTGCTCCAGCTCCAAGGTGCCGGAGTGACTGAATAAGAAGGAGCAAGAAGGAGATAATCATTTAAAGAAACAAATCCTTATTCATTCATTCATTCATTCATTCATTTGTTCATTTATCTTCTGTACCGCTTATCCTGTACAGAGTCGCAGGGGGACCTGGAGCCTAGAACACAAGGGAGGGTACAACCTGGACAGGGTGCCAATCCATCGTAGGACACACACACACACACACACACTACAAGCAATTTGTAAAAGCCAGTTAACATAATGTGCATGTCTTTGGACTGTGGGAGGAAAGCCGGGTACCCTGTGGAAACCCAAAAGCACAGGGAGACCATGCAGACTCCACACACAGACCCGAGATAGGGATCAACAGTAAGGTTCCTGTGCTTACTACTAAAGATAACATTAACAAGTGGGACGAGATACTGTACAGCTCATGCAGTGGATGGATGATGTCTCATTAGTACCCAGTGTGGAATGGACAGACACTTATATACCTACCTGATAGAGAAACCAAGCATGCACACTAAAGTGGTCTGTATTTTTTTCCACCACAAACCAATGTGTCTGTGAAACTACTGTACAAATCATTTGGTAAACGTTTGTATTTCAAGTCTTGTACATAATTAATCATTCAGGGAATAGTTATAGGCATGTAAAGTTTTTCTTTAGCCAAATCTTCCTAAAGAAGCATAGACCTATTAAAAAAAACCTTAGAGCATAAACCTATAAATGAAGGCTATCACGTGTTTCCTCCGAGACATGTGATGCCAGCCGACCGCATTTTTTTGAAACCGCTTCCTTACACACCATAGGGAGTGGAGGAACACACTCAGAGTATAGTGCTATCAGGTACTTCCTGTAATATAAGAAAACCCATAATGACCAAGACCTCTGGTAATTTCTGATCATCTCATCTGTCCGGTCCTTTCGCCTTATCGCTTTTAACCAAAGTTTAATTTGAAATTTCTCTCTCTCTTTCTCTCTCTTTTTTTTTCCTGGCAGAGAAAGCTGATATGCCAGTCAAACCTAAACTTAGAGCCATTACTCATTCGATTCTGGCACACAACAATACAGCAAGATGACATTTTCAGTAGCTGATGCCTCCAAGTTTCTATTGTTTTGCCTCCAGAGAACACCATGGCATAATCATGACATAGGCTCTGAAAGGGCGATATAGTTCTCGCATTAAGATATAACTGCTAAAGAAAATTGCACAGAACATAGAATATGTTCAGGTGTTGTTGGAAACTCTTGATAATATCCTCGTTCTTTGATAGATTATCTGATAAACATCGCTCATATTATAGAGCAGTTTAGTGACCTGCTATTCAATTAAGCTCAGTTGTAGTTAATATTATATTTATACTTGCACCCATATATACAAAGACATCATTAAAACCTTCGAATCGTAAGAAAACTGTGCTTTTTCTTGGCAGGACACCAATTACCAGAGATCCCGCATCATTATCTATCTCCGAGCATTTAATATCCCTCAACTCTCCGCACTAGCCTGTTGATGAGAATTGATATGGATGACACTAAAAAATATTGCAAACTGGATCAGTCGCTAATCACAACTCTAATACTAGCATGATCCCCCTGACTTTCCAGTTCCACGATCTTTTAATGCTAGCACCTGCCCTAGCGTGTAGGTGGTTCGAAGATGTTCGATGATTAGCATGAATCTTTTGATCTATTGAAGGTCTGATTCACGGGCCTACATGCCGGAGAAATTAATCCTCATTAATATTAACGAATAAGCTAACGATCCGTAGAGAGGGCCAGGTATCCTGCAGGGTATCATAAAAAAAATAAATAAAAAAAATGGAAATGAAAGAGACGCCCTGATTTGAGTTTCATGACCCGTGTTTAATTAAAAAGACCTGCAGCAAATTGATGGCTTGCTAGTAGTTATAAATACAGATGACAACAGGCAGCGTGACAAAATAATAATTGAAGTAAAAAGTGTGTCCAAACTTTTGACTGGTACTGTATATTTATTAAAGCAATGTAATGCAAATAATAATAATAATAATAATAATAATAATAATAATAATAATAAATAAATGAGCTGTACTGCATAGCATAGTCAATAATATAGATAAAATTCTTGTCTCTAAAGCTTTCATGGTAATGTTTTCTCATCCTACAGTCTGCACACCTGTCTCAAGAAGGGCGTTCAAGATCAGCAGTACAGACAAAGCCTTTGAATGCCGTCTAGCTCACGCGTCGAACAAATGATCTTAATTGCAATTCTGCAAACATTACGCTGTCTATGGAAACCAAAGGGTGAGACGAGAAATGTGACGCATATATAATTCTGCAGAGTTTTGTATTCATAAAGTGTTGAATTATCTTTAATTCTTTTGTTTAACTAAAGTTAGGAATTGTATTTCAAACCTTGAAGCCTAGACATTTCAGAGGTTCTTGTTATAAATGTAAAAGGTAGGTACAGTGCGTGGTGGTGTATTCTGTGAGCCAGATTAGCAAGGAAATGTATTGGTAATTTTAAAAAAAAAAAGGGAAAGAAGAGAGGTTCTTCTTTTATATTTAAAATATAACAAAGTTAGAGCTGTACTGAATGAGGAGAGAGCCAGAGAAGGTGAAAATCTTCTGTCGAAAGCGACTAAAGCAGCAGCTTTCAGCTTGTACGGCTGGGATATCAAATTTATATTCTGCCCTGGCCATGTCAGCAATTTTGCATTTTTTTCTATCCCTGTGAGATCTTGAAGGGCTATAAACTAAGGCTATTCATTTTTAAATGTATTATCATCTAGTCTATTAATTAACACGAATAGCCTAAGTTCTAAAAGTAAGACATATTAGGACGTTTCTCGGGAAGAGAGTCTATTGAAGTCTATTGTGCTTAGGTGATTAGATTTAGCAAAATGATTTAAAGTTTGTCTTATGCCCTAAAGGTTTCGGAACCTTAACGATCGCTCTCATACGGGTAGAACAGTCAGGTCTTTCATCCCTGCGATATGATTTGTTCATCTGATCTATTGAATTCACCGGCAACACCCGGATCAGCGTCCCTCTACAGTTCGCCAACGTTTTAAATGGCAAAAAAAAATCCAATATTCAGCTAACTGCTGCTGGGAGTCCATGTACAACAGTAAATAATCTATAAACACATCTTTGCTTCACAACTCTGGATTGGATCCAAAGCTCTTTCTGCCATCTTGCGCGTAAGGCAGACAGAGAACAAACAGGAGAATGAGGCGCTGTTCCCTTATTTTCTGTGCACTCAAGCCTGCAGGGCTGTGACGCTGAGGGAGGTAAATAATTTGCTGTATACTGAAGCATTGCTCAGTTCTCAACTCTGATTAGGTCAAAACGTGTTGATTAATTTTTGTCAACAGGCGCTCTGACAAATCACAGGCTTATATTAAGGTTACAGATTTTTCTTAACCGATAGTAGACCTCTATAATCAATTAAGCGTCAATAATCAGTGATAACCAGATGCACGTTTCTCCCTCAGTTGAAGTTTTGGTTTTGTTACTGCACTCATCCTGTCGAAATATATTTCATTAATATGTAAATAATTTTCTTTGATACTTTACATAATCTAATACTAATAATAAATAGATTCCACATGCCATTCAACAACAACAACAAAAAATGATAATCTGGATATGGTGGCACTTTCTTTAAGGAGATCTTTATGTAACATTTATCAAAGAAGTCTCAATATCAAAGGCTGGCGAGGGCTCGACCGTTTATAACTTCTACGTTTACTGTAACTTGAGCGATAACAGGCACGAAATTCATTGAGGTTCCATACCGTTAACTATACACTACATATTTACAATTTACCCAAATATTCCAATAATAATCAGAATAATTGCTATTTAATCTAAAAAAAGCATTTCAGTATCACATAAACATTTCAGTCGGAACAGTCTGACCCAATCCAGAAAGGGTAAAACACTTCAAAGCGGGCAGAACCGCCATGCTTTGTTCATCAATGTCAATCGTATTAAAGAAATATCATCTGTGTAATCATATTATTGGCAAACTGCTGTCACATTTAAGCAACATCACACTCAAATTCATGCTGTACTGCTGGATATAGCATGGCTGTGATGCGACTGTAGGGACGAGGATACAAGAGTTCCGAAAAACACATTTTTTTCATTTGCATCTATATATATTAGAATATATATTCAAATATTATTAACAGATTTATGATTTGTTTTGTTTATTTAACCAGTTGGTTTGGCGGAGCAAACCGCGACTGGCAGAGCTGGCGACCGATACTTAGCATGATTAACAGGGGTGAGAATAGTTTTCAATTCTTACCAGTACTAGATGAGGAGAACAATTCATGGACATGGTGTACAGTCCTGTAAGCTTATCTTTATATTTCCACTTAGAATATCAGCTCTGTTAACTTCCAGCTTCTGGGGATGAATCCCAAAAGAAAGCTAGCATGCTTGAGTGTACTATGCATTGTCACACACACCACGTAGCGCCCTTGATCAGGGGTTGGAGACTAGCTTCATAGTCATAAATTAGAAGAACACCATTAGTTCAGATACAATTCAGAATGACTTAAAATCAATTATTAGGAGTCGCATTGTTTTTTTTTTAAAGATGATATAACAATATCAGATGTGTTTGCTTGAAAATGCTTCTGTAGTTAATGATTGTCCAGGTTGATCCAGATGTTCTGACGGGAGTTTATATTCAGGCTCCCGTCAGAACACCTGGGACACCTGAGTAATACATATAGTTAAAAGTTCCAGTGTATCGTGCATTATCACGATTTGTGGAATGCCTCTCATCCAATCACAGCGCATGGTCAAAACTATCTCTTGTATAAAAAAAAGCTCCAACATGTGTTGTTATTTTAAAATACTCAACTTCCTAGTAGTAACAGTAACCCCACTTCACATTTCATAGAAAAAGCCCCAGTGTGAACTGAAAAAACTCTTGTGAACTCTTGGCAGCCTGCACTGATTTTTGGTAAGCTGTACCCATCACTTTATATCCCTGCTTTTTAAAAAGCTGCAACCCCAGACTGAAGATTTTTTTTTTTTTCCTGCTTCTTCAGAACCTACCAGGCAATTCATCTGAGGTCAGTGATATGTCACTCTATCAGGCAAAAGCTCTTTTTACCAGGAGAATGTTATGATGTACCTACAACTGGAAACTGGCTGCATTTATGAGAGCGGCTTAATACAGACATTGTTGCTTACAGCATGAACTTCTCATCTCATCCCTCCATAGATTGAGTCACTCCCAGCCTAACATAATTGCCATGATCTTTCTGATTGAACCAGCGAATCCATTTCCCACCTGCACTCTCCACAGGGCATGAGAGACACCGATAATGCGATTGAATCAATAAAAGGCTCGTCTCACAGACACCTCTCAGTGGTCCAGCTCACACAAACACTGTTGTTAGGCAGGTATTTTTAGCAGATCGCTTGGTTGGACCTCGGCCACGCTAGTGCATCTGTGGCACTGGCTGTGTCTGCTGCCAAGTGTTTTGAAGATATCTATTTCACCGCAGTTCTGACCATAATGCAAACCACAGGTTTATATTCAGGCTCCCGTTCTCTTCCTTTATTGCTTTTACAGTGGCAGCTCATTTACAGACACTCAACAGACATTTCATATAATTAACGACTAATAATAGTAATAATAAAAATAAAAAAAAACATAAATATGGTGGAGCACTGTTTATGTAGTTTTTAAAACTCATGAAAATGAAAATATATATATACATTTTTGATTAACTAATTAATTTTAATTAACAAATTTCTTTTTTGTTTAGTGATTTATTATCTACGTTCTAGAACATTAGATTTTTTTTTTAAAAGACATGGAATTATGAAATGAAGTAACAACAGCACCAACAGTCAGTTGTTATTTTAAGACATAATGGTCAGCTGTTCTGAACTGTTAGATAAAAATCATACTTTTACAAATATAAAAAAAAATAATTAATGAATCAGTTCAATCAAATCATGTAATAAAAGGAATAGAAATTACACCCAACGTGATTGTTGAAGGTTAAAATGACTTTAATAACATGCCATTACAATAACATATATGAATAAACATTGGGTGCCAATCAATCACAGGGCACACACATATACAGTACACTCACACACTACGGCTACTTGGGAACACCAATTAGCCTAATCTCCAGGTCTTTGGCCGGAAACCGGAGGAAACCCACCAAGTACAGGGAGAACATGCAAACTCCATGCACACAGAGACGGGAATCGAACCCAGACCCTGGAGGTGCAATTCAACAGTGCTAACCACTACATCACCGTGCCACCCTGGCTGAAACACAACGTTTCAAATACAACCTCAATTAAATTTGACCCTTTATTTGGAGCATTTATGCAAATTAATCTCCATTCGCGCAACGTCCAACTATAGGTTCAAACAGGATTCAGAATTCTGATGGGAGATTGGGACGGACACAACAGCCTCCCGCACACTGCGCATATATCTCATGTCCTGCATCTCTTAGTGTTGTACCGTTACCTTTCTGTTTTATTTCCGTTCAGGAAATATGACTGTGAGGTGCATCATAGCTCCCAAATTACTCTACTGTAATATAGTGTTTGCACAGCTTTCAAATTGCATCATGACATCCGCTTTCATAAAACTCAGATATTATGGGTATTTTTTTTTTTTTTTACCATTTTTGCTATGTTCCAATTCATACTGTATTAAATTGTTGGTATTTTTTGTGATGATTTTTGTTATGTACACTCCTTTATGCATCAATAGTGACAGAAGAGTCACTATTGATAGTGTGTAAACACTAAGAGTCCCGCTTAGGTCATTAATTTGGTATTAATATTGTTTTGAAGTCCTTGTTGTAAAGGCATTTATTCAACATGATCCCACCGGCATGTAGTCAAAATTGTTCTTTTCATAAAAGTAATTCTGACTTTTAAAAACAACCCAACGTCAACATTGTCCTAACATCAATAACGTTGCCAAATGATCATCACCACAACATTTTGACAAGCTAGATTCCTGCTGGGTTAAATTGCACTGGAGTTATTCGTTATTTTTCTACAACAATTTTTCCTTTCTTCACACGTCCCATAGACTTGGGGAACGTCTTGTAAATGCGTCTTTATGAAAAGGCCATGCTCACCAGAGCCCTGGGTTCAGATGAGTCTGCCAGTCATATCATCCCAATCAATTCCCACAGCTCTGTCCGAGTCGGATCAATCAATTCTCAATTAACGTAGTGCTCAAAGACAAGCAATCAATTGGGTTCCACTTGATGAATAATAAACGCATGGCTAATGAGGTTTATTACTCAGGGCCCGATGCCACACTAATCTACACAGTCTGCCCTCTGTGCTCTGCCGTAATGGCCGAGCGCCAGGCGTGGGATCTCATTCCCACTGAAAGAGCATGAAAGGGCCGGAGCGCGGGAGGCAAGCCGGGGATGGATGCGGCGAGCTTTCGAAAAAAAAATGAATCAGAGATAAAAACAGATCCTTATCTTGGCTTCACAAGTGGATGAAATTATGAATGAAATTATGTAAAATTAATAATGTGTATTAGGCCTGAGATCGTCCTCTAGCACTCAGTTCAGGTAAAAAGCTAATGTTAAGCTATTAAACATTGTAAGGGCGAAGGTGGTACTGTTTCATATTGTAGAGGATGGTCTAGTAGGGTGAACTAAAATGTCCCATAAAGAAAAATGTACCACACTGGAGTAACAATAGAACATGAAAAAGTCAAATATGATTTCAGGATTGTATAACCATTTTCTTATGCGGATGATGATACAGTCCGACACAACAGCTTCTCATAAACATGAGGAGTACCTTGACTCCCAAATCCCTTTACTGTAATGGGATGTTTGCATAGCACCCAAACTGCATCACACTTGCATTGTTACAAGTTTGAGATAGAATAGATATTTTATAGAAAGTATAAAATTAAAAAATAACACAAGGTTAAGAAATGAAGGTCAGATGTTCTGGAATAGTTCTTGCAAGAACAGTGCTGTCAAGTGCGTTTGCAAAACCCATCAAGCATCAGGATGAAACTGGCTCTCATTGAAGACCATCCCAGGAAAGCAAGACTTACCTCTGCTGCAGAGAAGAAGTTCATTTAAAGTTACCAGCCTTAAAAATCAATTAACAGCACCTCAGATTCAAGCCGTTATGAATACTTTACAGAGCCTAAGTATTTTGGTCTTCAGCATTGTAGAAAGAAACAAGAATCAAGACCAAGACCATGGAATTAGAAGGCGTGTTCAATCTTTTGACTGGTAGTGTACGTACATTTATCAGCATTTATATAAGGAGCATTTGTTCATCCCATCGCGATGTAAACAATTGAAACATTGTTTCAATGTTATTTAATCAAAGTATTTTTGATTTTCAAAAACAGCCTAAAACCAATATCATCCTAACATCGCCAAATAAACATCACCACAATGTTCTGACCACCTACTGTAAAAGTTGCTGGGATGCTTTAATATTATGATTTTTTTCAAAAAGAAGTAGTGTTTTCATGCCCTTTTGTGTTTCTCAATTAGTCAATTAACTCAAAGAACTAACCGCTAATTAATTACTGTAGGTTCTGCTAGTTCAGCCTACATGCCAGGGAGTGCATATTTAGCATGTTAGCAACCATTAAGTACTAATCATAATATTTAGATTATCTGCCCTTTTTGCAGGTATAAGATTTAATATAATTATGTAATTTTATATTTAAATAAAGTATACATTTAAAATACAGTTTAAGTAAACTGTTCTTATAAAACGAGAAATATGTTTATTAACTTTATTGCAATTAGCTTACAGAAAGATTCTGTGTGTGTGTGTGTGTGTGTGTGTGTGTGTGTGTGTGTGTGTGGTTAAGTTCTTTCCATATTTTTCTTAAGTAAATTTCACCTCAGTATTTTTTCAGTGTATATTTAGCATCATCCGATGGAAAAAAAAAATCTGCCTAAATCATTTAATAACCCACCATCCAGCTGAGCTTTTATGACTGCTACAGTTTCCAGTTGCCCAGCTGGCAATATTATTACGGTTCCCAGGCTGTCTTTAAATCTGAAATAGTGTACAAGCTGGTTTCGCACTCTATTTTAGGTTAATAGGTGTGTATAATTAAATCATTTATTTGGTTTTTATTTCATTGATTAATTATGATTCGACACTAAGCCAAGTATAAAGTATTTTGGGATTTTTATTTGGTTCTTTTTATTCCTGGATTTTTCCTGACTGATCACATTTTTATGTAAAAACGCATTACTTTATTTCTCTATATAATCCCCTGCTACACTATTGCACTTATCCCGGTGTTTCACTAGTGCAGGGATACCATCAAGGTAGAAAGTTTTGTCAGTACGCCGGAGCCATGATTGGACTGTCTTCTTCTTCTTCTTCTTCTGAAACACTATCCGGCAAGAAACTCATTTAATGACCCAAACAAGATCAGGACTTCATGTGGGATGTTGCAGTAAGCCCCAACAGAGTTCTTGTAATGGGCAAGTGGTGTTGGTGAATGATTGCGTTCACCGTCCCCAGAGACAGATGCGTCTCTTCTGCAAGTTAATTTTCAAGGATCAGACATTCCACTCACTTAATGTTTAAGGGAATAATAGCACTGTTCTCTGAGCCACTTCAGCCAGGATCATCATTAACGGATCATTGTACGGCTTTCTTTCGAACTTGGCACCTTGAGTGGCACAGCGGTAACGAGCCCGCCCTCTCATCCGGAGATAGCAAGTTCAAATCCCGGGTGACGCAGTAGCCTCCCGCAGCCTAGAGAAAGTTGATTGGCCGAGCTCTTTTAGAGGGGGGAGGGGATGGGAGGCACTTAGCGGTCACCCAACAATCACGGCTAGCCAATCATGGGTGTCTGTGAGTTCAGTCATGCAAAAAGAAGAAGCGGATAGCACTATCCTCAGCATGTGTTATGCTTCTCCCAAAGGTACTTTGAATAGATGCAGTCAGCTGGTGTTACGTGACGTGGAGAAAACACGTGATAGTATTTGTCTTCCCTGATTGATAGCTATAGCCGTGATGGGGGGAGTGGCCTAAAAACAGATGGGAATTAGCTGCGACTAAATTAAGGAGATAATTGGGATAAAATCCCAGGCAAAAGAAATCAACAACAACAAAATACTGTGGCCAAGAGTCTCATCACCGTGCTCAGCTTGAAATCTTCCTTTAAATGTCAATTTGTTTATGCCTTCATTCATTAAAAAATGTTATCACAAATACTGTTTTGACCCGACTGCCCCTTGTAATAACTGGTGGGTGAGAGATTTTCATCAAAAGCCCATAGCAATAACACGGGGAGCACTCAGGGGTCTCTGGAGCACAATTTGAGAATTGTGGTTTTAGGGTGGTAAACATTATAGTTAGACATTTGTCCTACTCTCGCCATTGTTCTCACATAATTGGGATCTACAGAAATACAAAGACTCTTATACTATAAATTCACACTTTGATTCATTTACTTTCATTTCATTTACTTGCCATCAGCGCTGTGTATAGAAACAGATTCAGTAGGCCTCGGATCTGGGACAGTGTAATCAGATATCAGTAACAATACTAATCTTTAACAGGTGATAATCCACCATGTTTGGAGGGTGAAGTGATAGAAAAGATTCAAGGAGCTGAATGGAACAATTGAATACTGCAAAAAAAAAAAGGAATCTACTGTAAATACTATATTAGCATAATGAGTTGCTGGGCATGTAATGAATGTAATTTATTCATTAAATACCCTGAGCATTGTTTAACAATCTGTTGATAGAGTGGTGTAATAATAAATGTTTGCATAAACAAAACTGAACAAAATTTTTTCACAAGATTTCAGAAACACGGATTTTCATCATCCTTAAATGCGTATGTTGGTAATTGCCAGTCACCTGTTAATTAGCAAGCGATCATTAACTGATTATTTTTATTTGTATTATGTGTGTTTATGGGTAATTACAGCCAACAATATTAGATAACTGGATTTCACAAAATGTTCTCAGTAGTTCCCAGTAGAGACTCCAAAGCACGTCTGTAAGTCACTCTAGATAAGTGTGTCTTCTAGATCCTGTACACACAGTATAACAAACTTAACATGACAGTAAATGTCAGATCTAAAGGTGCAACAGACCATGCAAATTTCTTGATTTAAAGGTCCCATGTTTTACTCTTTCTTAAACTAGTTAACACGGGTCTCCGAGCTCCCCCAAAGTGTATGTGTTAATTCTCCATATCAAGAACCCCCCAGTTAATGCATTGTTAAACTTCCTCTGTTTCACTCCTCCTCCAAACGCGCCATTTCAGTGTTTATGTAAACCATCTACATTTACATCTATGGCATTTGGCAGACACCCTCATCCAGAATGACTTACTTCTTATCTTATTATACATCTGAGCAGTTGAGGGTTAAGGGCCCAATGGTGGCAACGTTTTGTTGGGGTTTGAACCTGGGACCTTCAAACAGGTTAGATCAGGTCATCACCTTAACCACTGAGTTACCCCTGCCCCATACTCTATGTATATAAGCTCCTGCTGAGCCAAGTCCAGCTAGAGAACAGCAGAGCTGTGCAAAAAATAGAGCAGGGGGATCTTATTTATGAGGCCACGTTAGTGAAAAAACGGCAATGTTTCTAAGTAAGTCCTCTTATGTCATCTTAGATGTATAGATTTACACACACTGAGGAGCAGGTGTAGAATATGAACGTTTTTTCTGAATTCCTGTGTAAATTTTCACATACATAACTCATATCCATATCATATTCATATCCAACTTGAGAAATGATGCCCAATCCGTTTAGACTTATTGAAAAAGACAGATGGATTTAATGAATCAGAGGTTTCTGCGTATTGCTTCTAACTTAATATGCTTGAGCCTTATTGTAGCATTCTGATATCAACAATTTGAATCGAAAAAGCTCAGCGTCATTGCTAATTAGCTTTTTAATATCCTCCCATTCCTCTCCAAGGAACATATACTGTAACATTGGCTTTTACAAAATACTCAACAGGCCTGAACTCTTAAATGAATATTACCAGTCATCAGAAATTGATGTCTTTGTTGCACAAGCTTTGATATAGTGATCAATTTTAAGATATCATAAGACGTCAAATCTATTTCATACTATAGATTGAAATAGATTTGACGTCTTATGACGTAGCCACGAGTAGCCCATTCTGTCTGACTGCTCACATGGATAATACCTTGCAGAAGATTCTCACGTGGAAAGCAGATTGCTCAGGGGACGTGCCGCCATTAACTTCGTACAAGTGCGATTTATTTCTAAGCCCCTTTCCTGGCGACGCAACAAACATTAAAGTGACTGCTGGCAGGGAGTTTAAATGCTGCCAACTGTCATTGGTTCTACGGTTTCAGCACAATCCCAGCGCAACTATTTCCCCGTGTTAGTATATTTATCCAGGCTGGCAGTCTCATTAGGGAGAGTATAAACTAGGTCTACACTTTCCATTTGAGCTCTGCCAGTGTTCTCTCCTTCACGCAATTCTAGAGTCCCTGGCATTCGTTACCATGCCAAGAAATAAAAGAGGGGACATCAATAAGAGAAAACCAAAAAAACTAATAAAATAAATAAATAAATAAAAGCTGATGTATAGTTTTGACTTGTGACAGATCCCAAAGAGACAGGTGAAGTGAAAAGGTGAAAGCAAAGGTGCGAAGATGAAGTGCAACTTAAGAAGAGACAGGGTGGTAAAGAGGAAGAATCTATTGATTGTCCCTAATCGATAAGTCAATCATCAATGCCTTGATAAGAAGTGAACAGTAACAAGTATATGAACAAGTAAGAAAAATCTTGGAAGGGGTTCAGGACTTGTAGTGAAGTGTAAAAGAGTGTAATGTCAGGATACATCATACTAGAGTGAGTCAAAAATGTACTCTGGCTGTTGAATTTATTTTTTTTTATTATTATTTCTTAGGAAAGACAAATACATTCTTTTGACATAATCTCTTTGCTTCTCAATACACTTTGCCCATCTGTCAATAAGCTTTCGTATTCCTTCATAAAAAATATTTTAGGTTGAGCTTAGGTTGAGCCATGGATGCACCGCTGTCTTCACTTCTTTATCAGTAGTGAGTCTTCATCCTCATAGGGCTGCTTTCAGGGGACCAAACGGGTGAAAGTCCGATGGAGCAAGACCAGGACTAGAGGGAGGATGCTTTAACACCTCGAAACGAAGTAAGTGTCGACAGTGTGGACAGAGTCGGATAGCAGTGCTTTGCGTTTAATCCGAAGTTTAGGCTTCAGCCCTTCAATAAGCATCTCACTGGAATGACGACTGTTGATTATTGGACTCTGATAATGTTCCAATACTGGCCCTTGAGAATCCCAGAAAACTGTAACCATCAATTTTCAATTTTCCAGCTGCTACAGCCCTTTAAGAAAAAGTGTTCACTAAATTCAAAATTTCGTTTGCAGATATCAAAATCTTGTTTATGCTCTTCCGTGATTTCTTTCGGGACCAGGTACACTCTTGGATCACAAAAAAATAAAAGAAATGAAAGAAATTCACTGCATGCTGCTCTTCTTTCGTGGAAATCACAAGTGGGGCATTCATATTTATGTAACACCTTCACACCTGCACAGCAATGATTGGAGAGACAGCAACCTTGAAGGAAAAGTGCTGATAAGACAGAAGTTTTAATATAACCGGAGTGTGGATATTTTTTTTACTCACCCTCGTAGATCGTTTGGGCACATTGCATGCTAACACTCCATATTTTTCAGAACGATGGTGAAATTCAGTGGCTCAGATTTAAACAGTGGAGCCCCCTTTAAGGCCCGCAGGCACGAGCACACACACACACACACACACACACACACACACACACACACACACACACACACACACACACACACATACACACACACACACACACACAGAAAAACATGAATTTCTAATTGCACTTGGCAATTATCCTATCCAGACTTCTCAAGTGCTTGTAAGCACCCACTTCCTTATTTATATCTGACTTGCCTGACATGTGTACATTGTAAGAAAAAAAGAAAATCTAATCGAAACACTGCATAGAATTACAAAGATTTATGTATATAAATGTATTTTGGATCTTGGTAATATCATGAAACAGAGACTGTCGTAGTGTGGTTTAGTAATTAAAGTATCTTCACTCATACTCTTCATTTGTTCCTAATTTGCCTAATGTGTTCTTTGCAAGCAGGAAACTTAACATGTGAACCCAACAAAATCAGGTTTAAGTTTATCTGGAATTTGACGACCACTACATAAAAACTACCTAGACAATGTACACAACCTATGTTTGAGTCTGGGGTCACAGGACTAAGCTGTTAGAACATAAGACACCAACAAGACAGGAGACTGGTGTGAGCTTGATACATTATTTTACTTTATAAACGTTTTCAGATTTTTCATCAGTAGAGGGATAACTTCAGAAAGGCTACACCGGCTGCGGCCTGAACGGGACTAATTTATGTATGGAAGAGAAGAAGGGAGGGAGAAGGAGAAGGAGAAGGCAGATAAAAAGGAATGAGCTGGGATTTCTATCACTTCTGACCTTCAAGTGTTTTATCGCAGAGACACACCGTACTGAAACATATGAAATGAGAAATAACGCATGTTTGGAGACAACCTGCGCATAAACCTTTCATGACCAATATGAAATATTGCACCTGAATGAACATAAAACATTAGAAAATGGTCGTAGAATCAAGAGGCATGTAATTACATGAAGATCAATAAAGGCATATTTCTTACATTTGTACTGCATATAAAGAATATAAAGTAGAACTATTTTCTGTTTATAATAATAATAATAATAATAATTATTATTATTATTATTATTATTATTATTATTATTATTATTATTCGTGCAGCAACCAAGCATTTAGTAATAAGCAGCACTTCTAGGCATCCCAAATGTCACATCCATTCGGTTAAAGTGCTACTCATTGTGCCGTGAACAAAATGTCACCATAAAACCTTAATTAAGGGTAATCATCATAATATGAAAAATGATGCCACATGTACAGTAGCAACAGCATTTTGAAGTAACACAACTCACCAACCACTGAAATGTGACTTCACAAAGAAGGAGACATTGCAGTTCCTCTATAATCCTACAGGTGGAGCACTGAAAACTATTCACACATCCTGTGTAGCAGTAGCTCATTATTTGTTTAAAGTAAGTTTGTTTAATATAGTAGCAAAATCTAAAAAAAAAATAATAATAATAATAATATTGAATCAGGATATTGTGAGACTTATAGAACCGCAATACAGATCGAATCGCCACCAAGATATCGTGATAATTTCGAATCAGGTGGTCCTTCTCGATTACGTTCTCTACTGATGTCTATAAACAATAAGCGTTTTGGCAAAAGTATACAAAACAGTCCTTTTTATAAAATATTCTAAGGAGTTTGGAAAATATGTGATTGATCTTATAGTTGATCTGAGAATCTGAGAATAATATAGTTTTATGGTGACAAGCAGTGTTAGGATCTATTCAATGACAGAAACTTCAAAGCGCTTTTGTAAGATAAGAGCGTCTGCCAAATGCCTGCATGTAAATATAAATGTAAGAGAACCCTAACTGATTTTGCAGAATATTCATACCGAAGGGGGAATGAAGGTCATCACGAGATGATGGCGAAGTGCTTATGCTTTCAGTGGAAATGCAAACCTTTCACTAACATAAAAATACAAAGCTTTGTTTGATAAGACATAACACATCTCTTCATTTAACTCTAGGAGACAAATTTTCCAGCCGCGCTTGTAAGGTCACACACACTCAAGTCATTGATTTCAAAAACCGCAAATGGTAATTACAATTTGGACGACAGCACGAATGCTTTTTACAAGTCTGAGGCCATAATTATAATAATTCCGAAGTAAATTGATGCGCATGTTTATAAAGAAACGGTTTTCGGCTATGAAAGGTTTCAGCAAGTTCTTACCAATCACATTCTGACAGTATATGACACATACCGTAGCTAATGTTCCAGGGATCCACTGTGACTTTTTTTTGCGTTGCTATGGTTTGTGGTTCATATTGCACGAACCATAGCAACTTGTTGAAATGATTAGTACTCTTACTTTTCATGTAATTGCTGCTTACCAACAACTCACTGTCAGGAGTCATGAGCGCAGTAGGATCCAGGTGCAGATTCTCTTTCATTTTTGTCATGAAACATACATCCTAAATGCAAGTTTAACTCGGATAACAAGATGACTGAGAAAAACATCACCAGGTGTGCTGAACAGGCAGTTTCATTATAAAAAGCTTCAAGATGGATGTTTGAATAAAACCAATGTTGTGTACTCGAGCTACCTTTAAGGAGAAGTATTTTTACAGGAATATATTAGATGTAATTTGTTGGAGTGGTGACTCTCAGCTAACACTCTAGGCTGTTGATTTTCACAACTAAGGATCCGGGTTCGAGCCCCGGCGATGCCCTAACCCAGACTATTTAGCCCCTCGAGAGATTTCAATTTAACAGTGAATCTGAGTATTTAAAAATTGGAATGTGGATGTGCTGGACAAGTGAGTCTGAACCAAGAAGGTCTCACTTCAAAAGTTAAAAGAAAAGGGTGTCAGATTCCACAGCACACCTTTAGAGGTCTAGCATCCATGCCTTGACAGATCAGAGCTGTTTTGGTGGCACACAATATCAGACTGGTGGTTTGACTGTTTTTCTTGATCAGTGTGTATTTCTGCACTGCGAAACACACGGTATTTAAAGCAGTGCTTGAAATATACTGTATTACAGATGGTGCGAGAACCAAACGGGAAAATATTTCTGTCAATCTGGCAGCTGTACAATTGAGAAAAATTTCTGAAACGCTTGAAATGAATACACTCCAAATGCTGCAGATGGTCTTTCATTACTGTGATTTTTTTTTTAATTTATTTTTTTTATCCTCACACAGGCTTTTACTTTAAATGGTACCAAACCCTACCTGGACATTGGGCCACTTGGGGAGGGGCGGGATTGGATCAGGAGGAAACATTAGGAAGATTTACTAAAGCTCTAAATTACACAACATAAGAACAATAAATTAATATTTATTAAATTGGTTTTTTAAATGTATACATTGCAAAGTGTTCAATGTTAGAATAAAATACTGACATTGCACATAGGAAAAACAATATATATATATATATATATATATATATATATATATATAAATCATAATAAATCAAAATGGCATGTGCTTTGACTTTTACTAGTGGTTCTTTTATCAACTAAAAGATGTTTTGTCTAGGAGTTACACGTTTATTGTGTCTCATTTGGAAGCAGGCATCAAGCTTTGTGCTGAAATCTACTGTAAGCACGCTATATCCTCTTAGCTCTGCCGTGATCCTTTAGCTGACGCAAACCCTGTCCGTCTTTATGTCTCTCTTTCCGTTTGTCCATGCTTCCCTTACTCATACATCCTCTTTCAGAGAAGACACTAGCTTTCTAATTAGGGCCCCCCGGCCTGGTTGCCATAGCGCCTTAGTTGCCATGGTGTCCATGAGAACCGACAGACACAATGCTAAACGAGTGAAAAACTCAGAGTCATGACCTCAGCTTAGAGAAAAGAATTGATATAGAGCGAGGATAAAACTCTGGTACAACTATTTAGAAGACTGTAAGGTCATCTTTTTTTTTTTTGTTGTATTTTTTGGAAGGTAATCCAAGAATACTACTGTATATATATATATATATGTCTATGCTGATAACATGAGATCATAATATATAATATGCATAATATAGAATGTGTAAGAATATATATCAATTAAAGACATTCATTTTATATAAAGTATTTAGTCTCAGCTTGGGGGCTCAAATCGCAATTTCACAGCATGATAACCCAGTCTAAAAATATTAATAATTAACACTTAATAACACAGAAGCCTTGTGTAAAAATGAAAGGATAATAATTCTATTATGTCTTTGTATGAAAGCACTCTTGCAATTTTTTGTTCAGTAAAGAAAAGGACAACATACCACAACCTGGTGGCATAAGTATACACACCCGTTTATACTGCACTTAATCAATCACGTTCAAGCTTATGCACAAGTGTTTCCGATTAACCACGAATTAAGTTTAGCTGTTTATGTAGGATTTGTCTCGACATCTTGTTGGGTTCATCTGAATGCTGAAGACACGGTGTGCAAAGAGGCAAAGAGTTCCCGAAGTTCCCTTCAGCATTCAAATGAACCAAACAAGACATCAAGACAAATCCTACGTAATCAGCTCAACATTATTAGCGGTTAATCTGAATCAATTTATTAAACAATGACCTTAGTGTATAAGTTTGAATGCGATTGAAAGAAACGCTGCAATGAGAGGAAATACAGTACTTGTCGAGAACTGGTCAGTATTTGTATGTGACAACAGTCTCCAATATCTTTTATATGGTCTGGCTAGGTCGATGGTTCAGGAATTTTGGTTCAGGAATTGCTTATATACTGTATAATCACACGAAATTACTAAATGTTAAACCCAGACACCACACTGCAATAAACTTGTAACTCCTAGACAAACCACCATCTTTGAGTGGATTATCATCTGAGGCCTGCAGAGTTTTTGCTATGAATAGCTGGAAATGATACACAGATATGAAACACCCTTATGCACCATTCTCAAGACACCTATCAATAACATTCCTTCTTTTCCCACGCAGGCTTTCTCTAGGCTGTTGAGAGCTCCTCTAAAGACATCTCAAGTTTTAATTATCTGGTACTGGTTGCACTAAAACACTCACTTACAGTACTCATCATTCATTGTCTATAACGCTTCAGGGTCGCAGGGGGCCTGGAGCCTATACGAGGCGGCATACACCCTTGACAGGGTGCCAATCCATTATAGACACACACACACTACGGGCGATTTAGAAACGCCATATATCCTACCCTGCATGTCTTTGAACTGTGGGAGGAAACCCACCAAGCGTGGGGAGAAGATGCACACTTCACACACACACACACCCAAGGGGGGAATCGAAGCCGGACTATGGAGTTGTGACGTCATAGTGCTAACCAGTGTGCCACCACACGAAAACACTCACACACAAAAAGTACAATTAGAGGTTTTCACATTAAATGATATTAAGTCTACAATATTATTATTATTATTATTATTATTATTATTATTATTATTATTATTTATAGTGAAGCATCCGGAGCTGAGGCATGAGGCAGCATTCTAGCCCAGATGGTATGCCGGTGCATTACACACATTCACACACTCGTGCACCCCTGGGGATATTTTGAGTCACCAGACCACCTACTGTTTTCTTGTATGGTGGCAGGAATCCCTTAGGAGACATACAGGAGACCTATGTGGCCACAGAGAGAATGTGACATTCAAACCGGGGACCCAGGAGAACCCGTGTGGCAGCAGTGCTACCCACATATTCCCGTCATACCCAAACAAATTATTTAACAAGGAAACAAACTGTGAATTAAACAAGTGCTTAATCAACCGTCTCGCATTTTTAGTCTGTCAGTGTTATTAAGGTATTGATGTTACTCAGGATATGATCAGAGAAGCCTAATGTGGTAGTACTTAACAGATCATAAAAGACTTCTTTTATTCTTCCAACCCTTCTACAGTACAGTAGGTGCTAGACTCAGACTTTCTTCTGTAGCCTCATTAAGTCAACAGAAATCTGGTAGTTAATGGGACCTGAAATGAGGTGTCTCTGCCAGGACGGAGACACCCCAGCACAACTTCCATTGTCAGACCATTGTTAGATCGTTAGAGCACCTGATTTGATCTGTCCCTACAGAGAACAGTCGTAGCTGTAGTGATAATGTACCAGCCACACCTCTGCCTAAGAGCTCTGATGGTCCTGGCTCTGTAGATCATGGAATCTCTGCTGGAACTTTACTTTTATTCTGCTAAAAGTGCATTTTACCACGAAAATGCAGTTACTGTATAGTGCAATTTATGTCAATGAACTTGTCCTGAAAATGCTGCTATTGAGAACATGCGTGTTGAGTTAATGGTGAGGTTAAGAGAAAGTTGAAGTCTTAATTATGTGTCATACACTAGCAAAAATACAGAGAGCAGGGATGGAAATTTCTATTATGCTTATTCACATGTCTGTTAAATGGCCTGTGCATGATATATTTAAATTAAGGGGTGTCTATTCGGTACAAGGTATGTTTCTCCAAGTGTTCATTACTTCCTCTATTGTGAAATTATTCCATGGCCAGTATTTTGCTGTCTTTCTTTAAATTAAATTACCGAGATGCTCGGGTGCCATGGTGGTTAGTAGGGGTGTTACTGTTGCAAATGTCTGTGTCTATATCAAGAAAACCAGGGTTGTAGTGACGTGAATTCATCGTTAAACAACAGCATGAAAGGAAGAAACAGCTGACGTCCATGATTTTTATCAATCACCATTAAGAGTATAAAACGGTGAAAGGTTCCCTGGATTCCTCCAGCAGTCAAAGGACATGGACATGGCTACTGGTGATACAATTTGCTCACTGTGTGTGAATGCACGAGTGATGTGTGGATTTGTGCCCTGCGATGGATTGGTACCCTGTCCAGGTTGGACACCGCTTTGTGCCTGGCGATTCCTGAGATCCTGAAAGGCTGCAGGCTTTCTGTGATTCTGCATAGGATGTGCAGTATTAAAGATGAATGAATGAAAATGAATCCACAATTCAGTTGAGATACACAGGACCAGAGGCAAGATTCCAACTAAGCCATAGTTGGAACAATTTTTTTTTAAATTCCAGATTATGCATTTGTATTCGGCTACATCCCCAGTGGTTATTTTTTAAATAAAGCATAGAGGAGAATTAATACAGTAATGCTGCAAGTTAATGTTTGGTGGCAACTAATTAAGAATGAATATATTCTCAAAATGAGTCACCGTTCCAAAATTATGGCCACAAAATGTCTTTGACTCCACAGTTTAATATGTTATAACATCTACTAGATAAACAGTCTTATGTCAGAAAACATCAAAACCATAACATATTCAATTGTGGCCAAGCTTTATTAAAAAAAATAACCACTCCATCCTCCAAGTGGCTCCATAGACAGTGATATCTCCTAACTGTGAATTTTAGCATGCGCATGTTACGACCCACGAAAAGATTTACTCACAGCTCTGCCAACCATAACACCTTTCCTGAAACTTTTTGCCATACTGCAAAGACAAGGGAAGATAAAAAAAATGTCTCATATTCGTGGTGTTTTTTTTTTGAGGGGGGGTCATAATATGACAGCTATCCAAAAGTGATATCCTTTGAACTTGTGATGTTTGATCTAACAACCACCCAGTGACAACCCAAAGCTGAATTCAAGATAAGAGAAGCCCAGTGAAGAAAGCTATGACCGATAACCTCAGCCCTTCACCAAGCAGTCATGTGAAAATGTATAGATACTATCTGTCTAGGTTTAGATAATGTATTGAAGGGTTCTTAATGGAGGTTCCTATTAATTCTATTCTTTTTATTGAAGCCCAATAATTTGACCCTTCTGAAACAAACTCAATGTTTTATATATATATATTGTCTGGTTTTCAGTTCGATTGACCTGTGATCAGCCAGCCAATCAGATATACACCATTCTGTAGCAAACAGAGAAGCTTCTGAGCCAAATTTTTATGGCGTTACATTATCAAAAAAAAAAAATTAAAGCATTAAAAGCCTCTAATTTGCCTTTTTCTCCAAACTCTGTGAGCGGATTAGACTCAACCCCACTCATTACACACTTACACAAGTCTCAAAACACTGCAAGTGCAAATGAGTCTAAAATCACATGCGCTAGAAGCTCTTTGTTCCCGTGTTAGAGGCCACACGTGCCCACAAATTCACAGCTATTCAACTCGCTCGAGTTGGGTTTTGAGACTTTGCAGGCATTTGAGAAGGTAAAACATCACCATTTCTTTAGAAGCCCACAGGTGGTACACTCTGAACTATTTACACATTGGCATCCCATGTGGTAGGGGTAATTTAAGGTAAGAGCCTTTTGGTGGATTAATGGGTTTGAGTCACACTTTGTTGAGTAAAATTAAAACTGCTTGGGAGAAAGACCTAAATTTGACACTGTCAGATGATACTTGGAATTCAATTCTCACGCTTGTCAACTCAACCTCCTTATGCACCAGTCACTCTTTATTACAGTTAATGGTTATACACATGGCTCATGTCTCCAAACTTAAACTCTCTCATTTCTACCCAGATGTCGATCCTTCTTGTGATAAATGCAAAAGCAGAGAGGCATCCCTTATCTATATGTACTGGACATACCTAAATTTGTTAAAATTTGGGAGGGATGTCTTTAAAACTGCAATCTTGAACTAGACTCCAATTGTATCATTGGAGAGGAAGATAAGTGTCTAAAACGGCTATAAGTGCAGGTAAAACGGCGTTTATAATCTTTTGCGACACTCCTGGCCAGGCGTTCTCTTTTATTCAAGTGGAAGGATGCCACCTCACCCACTCAAGCCCAGTGGCTCAGAGATTTTATGTCCTGTTTGTCCCTGGAGAAGATTCACTGCTCAATCCGTCATTCAGACTTGTAATTTCAACAGTTGTGGGGGCCCTTCCTTCGCTTTTTTCATATACATTTATACAGGTCCCTTCCTATTTGATTGTTTTATCGTTTCTCTCCTTTTCTTCCTTAAATATACCTGGCGTCTAGCCGTTCTTACACATGTAAAGCTGGCTTCAGGGAGTCAGAAAGGGGAGGGGTGGATGGTATAGGGGTTTATAAAATGTGCACTGAAACACTACATGATTACTCTGTTATATCCCTGTTTAAAATCAACAAAAATATTGTTGAAAAGAATTTTGCCTTTTGGCTTAATAAAATTTTAAGTTTAATGTTACATTCTTGTATTGTTTGTGTTGATTAACTGCTGCGCTTGGATTTTTATCGTAACAATTATAGGAATGTGTAAAAAAGTGTAGGAATGGGCTGTATTTAATAAATGAATCAAACTGATTTTAAAGGTTTAAAATTGTACAGAATAGTTATAGAATCATTATAGAATAGATAGTTATAGAATCGCAGTTTTAATCTAATTGGCACCTAGGTATCGTGATAATATCTTATCAGTTGGTGACTAGTGATTCCCATTGCTGATATACTGTATGCAGTAGATCTTACATACATGAACTTTTCCTTCCTTGGACCACTTTTGGTTGGTCCTGACCACTACAGACCAGGAACATCCCACAACACCAACTGTGCTTGAACCCAGCTGTCTAGCCATCAGATTAGTTGCTTCAGTTGGTCAGGTCTAGGCCTGAATATACTGAATGACCCGGTCTGGGATCACATCTATGGAGTTTTTTTCCCCCTGATGACACAGGCATTTTCCATTCCTCGAATTGTCCAAGAGGAATCATTTTCATACATGAACTGGTCACCACATTACGACTATGCAATTTTGAGCAATTTCTTTCTGGGGTTAATATTCAAAAGTTGAATATTATATTAAAGTTCTTTGAATCTTGAATCTAAATTGTGAGTTGTAAGTAAAATGTATAGACACACTGATAATCTTATTGATATGGTCAGTGGTGGATTTGGGCAGCTGCCCAGGGTGGCATCTTGCTGGAGGCAGCATGGAGTGACGGGGAAAATACAAATAAAAATCCAGAATTATAATAACATTTGTTTTTGGTTTTCAGACACCTTGTGACCCTACAGAGGACAAACGGTATAGGAGATGTATGTTGTATGTATGTATGTATGTTTGTATGTATGTTGTACACCATATGAAGGTTAACAGACTAACATTTGGCTGAGGTTTTCAAAGGAAGAGCTTGTTCGCCAGCATTGAGCAGGTATTGTGTCATCTTCGCCAGAGATGATATGAAAAGTTAACCCAATGTTGGCATAGTGTTCCACAGAGAAAACCAACATAGCCCTCTAAAATATTTGGCAACAAGCCTATACTAAATTTCAGCTCTTACTTGTACTGCCTCAAAGTGAATTAAATAACAAATAATAATGTAAAGGTGGTGCTGAGTATGGGAGTGAAAATCTCAGTGGATTAGCAAACTTCGATTTCATCGAATACTACTTTATATGCAGTGAACGCATTGTTCGTAATAATTTGATGGACAGTAGAGACACCTGTATAGTATATTCACTAAAGGCGGTAAAAGAAAGCACCAACCTGTCATTTGTAAATCACAGCTTCTTCTCACATGTCAGATAACTGCCAACTGCCATCTCTCATCTTTTTGCTTTAATATGTTAGGATGGTTTGTAGTACTGCAACACTTAAAGGTCACATATAATACTGCATTTTATATAAATGTTATAAACATTAGAGCTCTACAAGCATTCTGTCGTTCTGCTTGAATTTCTTTTTCGCTTTTAGTATTTTCCAAATGCGTTGTTTCTGCATCTGTCGCGTAATTCCCCTTTTGAGGAAGTTCATGTTCCTAGCCAATCAGAACGCAGAGACCGGAAACATCTGTATACAGTAAAGCAGTACGTATATAAACAGTATATAGACAGTAAAACGACAGTAAAGAGACAGTAAAAACACAGTATATACAGTAGAGTGTATAAAGACAGGACTGTGTATGGACCATATAGAAAGTATAAGTTAAAAGATAGTATAAAGACAATATAGAGACAGTTTGCAGATAGGATAAAGGCAGTATAAAGACAGTATACTGCAGTCCTGGAAGGCCAGTGTACTGTAGGTAAGTGTAAGTAATTAACAGATTCTGTGAATCAGTTGTGTTTGAGGGGAATAATCACTGGCCCTTCAGGACTGGAGTTAAAGAACCCTGATATAGACAGTATAAAGACAGGGTGTAGACAGCAAATATGTGCACTCTTAGTGAAAGTCAGCAAACAGTGCATGAGTAGAGGGTAGCAGGATGAATTACAGAGGACAACAATGGTGGAGACAGGTCAAGTAGAGCACCGGCAAGGTCACCGAGAGACACAAGACTCCCATCGGGTACACCGCTTCGAACAGTCACCCGCATTCATTTAACAGGGTGCGATTTATCGGCTCACTCTGGTTCGGCACTGTTAATGAAAGTGCGCTGAGAAGTATGCAAGGTTGCCGACCCTGTGCTAGCGTAGAACAAAACGCCTTGGTTTTTGGCTCGTTCTGTAAGTGTGCGTATGTGCGTGGGGATTGAGCGGCATTGAAATAGCACATCTGACCGACCAGGGTGAAAGGTTATTTATTCGGCAGCCTAATGAGCTGAAGTGTGTGTGCACTTAATCCAAGTGTGACTGATGTACTGTACAGTGGACCTGTGTGTGTGTGCATGCGCGTGAGCTTATTTATGCTCTGCAGTGTTTTGTAAACTGTGTGTTTCAGAAATCTGAGCTATGTATAGTAGTGGAATGTTTTTTTTAGCGTATGTAATAATAATACAAAAAAAATACACACAACAGGAGGTGCTGTTATTGGGAAATATTCTAATGTGGGCATGATAGTGTGGTGCAGGGTGGCAGGAAGCAGAGTTACTGTTACCCACTGACCTTGATTATTTTCTGGTACCAGCACATTCTGAAGTATGTTATACTGTACCTCGTATAATGCAGCCAAGTATTACAAATGTTGTTATAAACGACAAATAAAAATGACACATTGTACAGTTTGTCTCATTTATAGCCGCATTGTGGAACGTCAGCGAGAAAAAGTTCCTTCCTGAGCGACTGTCAAACACGTCTTTGTAAATGAATTGCTCCTATAGAATCGATAAAAGTATTAGAGCATGCACATTAATATCAACCTGCGATTTGCCTTAATTGCTTCTCACCGAACGGATTTAAGAGCGTGTTATAAATGTGAATAGTGTATATAATAATCTCTGAGCTAATATGTCTCTGATAAGAGGAATATTGCCGGAGAGGCGACGAGCGTGAGAGTGAAGGAGTTTGAATTTGTATTTTTCCTAATATAGGAAAGTAACTCAGTGCTAAAGCCAGACTGACAGCCAGAATAGCTGTTCTGAGCTGGGGTTACAAATCAGCAGATGAGAGCAGGCAGAGAAGTGCACCTCACTGAAATACCGCCACTTTTTCCGCATCAATTTGCCCTGTTATGTCGGTACTCTTCTGGCGCACTTGACAGGCTCAATATCAATATTTGTATTTTACTTATCGTGGGCAAACACCGCAGCGTTGGGAGTCGGATTATTTCCAGCGGCTATCTCTTATTTATGACAGAATCATAAATGAGAAAAAGAGGCGAGTGACATGTGAAGTGGAAAACAATGATGGGGCAATAAACGTTTTGAGTCTTTCAAAAACTAAAGACGTCCTTCCAACACCAGAGAAGCTTCTATTCATTCAACATGTGTTGCCTTTTTGTGCATGTGCATGTGTGTGTGTGTGTGTGTGTGTGTGTGTGTGTGTGGCTAACATCTGCCACCTGACTAATGTGTGTGTTAGACAACACTAATGGATTTGATAAACCACAAGTCATTAAGTTTTACAACCCAAGTGTGTGATGTTTATAAAAGAAAAGGTGGACAACTGACCGGAAAATACCGAAGAAGAAATACTCGACATGTGATCATATTTCCAAGATTCCAAGTTATGTTAATCATATAATTTGTAATGAATAACGTCGTTGCTATGCTTCTTCTTTTTTTTGTCGATGCCCTTCATGATGCAACCCTCCCATTCTGTCTGGTCCTAGGAGCTCCACTAAGGATAGCCTGCATCCAGTTGCTTGGTTTGGGTATTTACTGGGAATCAAACCTCGATCTTTCAGACAGTAGACGAGAAACCTGCCATTGAGCCCCTCTAAAAATGAAATAATGTTGTATTTGAGTAAAAAATAATGCAAAAGAGAGGCATTTTCACTAGTGGTCTCAGACATTCTGGATCCCATTGTGTAAAGAGACGTTTTTGCCATACAATAACCTTATAATAATATGAATAATATATATATTAAATATATATTTCATTAAAAAAAGATGTTTTATGAAATGTTATGCTTATCACGTTAACCAGAGACACATTCCCTCCAGTCCTCCAAGCATAAAACAGGTAGGTGTAAAAAAAAAAAAAAATCTGAATGTTTTTCAAAACTCAGTGGTGTAACGTCATTGAAATTAATGCAGTGATGTATATGAGGAAATTTCTGCATTTTTCCCCTTTTGTCTGAGTCACGCTGGAACAATGATGATGTCTTTTCTCATTAGTCTTCCAACATGTGCATCCAGACCAGATAAGCATTCTTTTTTTTTTTAATCTTCACACTAAATGAAAAGCATTTACCGAGCAGCGTGTGAAAGAGATTTTGACTTTCACTGGCGCGAAAACATAAAATCGTTAAAGCATTTCATCATAAGAAAAGGAGAAAAGATAGAGACAGAGAGAAGGAGAGCTATTACACAATAGATGTAAAGGAATAACTCTGCCATGCGATGGCAATGAATAGAGGCCTGTATTCTTCAGTGACGCTCTTCATAATGTTATTCGCATCATGTTATTTTCTTTCCCTTTTGGTTAGCTAATTTTAAAATTAAAATAGTTTATATAGAATTTCTTGGAAATTATTTGTGTTGAAGGTTTACTAAAGAAAACATGAAAAATGGTTCAATCTTGCCTAAAATGCTAAATTTTATTTATATAAAAATAAAAAAATATTAATTAATAATTCATAATTGAATAATTAATAAATTAGCTTTCAATATAATTCCCATCCTATTTATATTTTCATTAATATTTTATTAGGTGGAGGATTAATTCAATTAATATATCATAATAATAATTAAAAAAAAATATATATATATATATATGCTATACCATAACTTAAATATATATGCCATGTACCGCGCACACACACACACACACACACTGATGCTAACAAGACCCTAGAAAAAAATATTTTATGTGTAATGCTAGGGAAAAAAAACAATTTCTAACAGAAACCTTAGTAAAGAACTTGAACTTGGTATGAAACATGGTGTGAGTTTATAATAAGAGAGGGATAATTGTCTAAAGTTTGAGGTCATGCATTTAATTGGCTAACTAGCTTACTTTATAAGCTGATGATGATAATTGATAATTTAGGTACTACATTTTATGTTCATTAGTATTCAGGCTTCTAAAACATAGGACGGGGTGCTTTCACAAGCCACGTAATTTTGTCCTCCCTTCCACACACATTTAAATATAAAGAATACAAAAACTGGTGACAGGATCATGGATACCCAAGGTCACCCTTGCCCACTGGAATCAAAGGCTAGCCTATCTGATCTGATCCCACAGAAAAGCCAATGAAGCACAAACCACTGGAATTACATGCTGGCCACAATAGAAAGGCACCAGAACACTCAGTGCCCACCTTGCACACAACCTCCAAATTCCCAATGGTTTTAATGGTTATGGCTGATTGGTGTATGTGTATTTAGATAAATACCATAGACCATTATTCAGGGGTAAGTTTGACTAGACAGTCCACTTACCTGTATGTTTTTGAAGGTGGAGGGAAACCGGAGAATTTGGAAGAAATCCAAATGGGCCTGGGGTAAAACATGCTCAGAAGCTTCACACAAACACCTCGAGGCTTTAAAAAAATACATCGCAGAATGCATATTACAACTAGGGCAAGGTTAAGACCTTGGCAAGGTGTCCAGTCTCCAAAGACTAGACTAAGCCATGGGCTAACACAATTCACACTGGAGCTGCCTGTGGAGATAAATTCTTAAAATCAATTTGCTTGATATACACATAGGAACCGTGTACACAAATTATGCAACATCTGCATTTACTGTAAGCATAACAGGACCCATGCATGTTGTAAATATTATTGGAAATATTACAATAAACAAAGTTTCTCTGATAAGGAGTTGCAGAACGAAGCACCAAAGGGAACCACAGTTTACTACATAAATATTACATGATTAGTGGTATTAATATTTAGGAAGGGGTCAGAAATGCAGATGTAGCACGCTTACACAGCGCTTGCTCACGGAAGCAGTACTAAGTTCTCGCCGGCACACAACCCCCATGTTTCATTTGCACATCACAGCTATTGTGTTATTGACTCAGCGGTGTGGTATTAAATCACGATCTATTCATTTGTGTACACCGGCAAAGATACCACCTGGATTGGGTGTACCAAGAAACAATAAGCACACTTTTGTAAGGTTACTTACTTTGGAGAGTACTACGAAATTATGCTTACAGCAAAGTATAGATATTGTGGCAAGAGCTTACTTAGTCAAAAGTGCAAGTGTCCAGCTAAAAATGTGTCGTGTCCAATGAAAGTAAAAAAAAGTTTTAAAAAGGGAAAAGTAAATGTTTTTACTAATTGGAATTTACCCTAATTAATAATTCATTAATTAATAGACTAATAATTAATGTTTTAGGATTTAAAACTAATTAGAAACTGATTCGCTGCCAAACTGGAATCCTTTCTAGTCTAAACCGACATTATCAAAGAAAGCAGGTTTTACAAAGACCGCTTGCATACCTCATCAAAAGTCCCTGTGACATCAACAGGAATCTTCTAAACTTGTGAAGTGACCCAAAGCTCAGAATAACTATGATCAACATGCATTCCAAGTCATATGGTCACAAAACCGTGTTATAAAAGGAAAGAGCTCTTCAGTAGCCACTTCTATATACAGTGCCCAAGACAGATTTATATATTCACATAAATATTTTATTGGTATTTTATTTTATTTGTATATATTTTTTATTATTCCACTATTTATTTTCTTATTTCTTGTAAATGTTTTTTTTTTTTTTTTTTTAATGTTAAGGTCACGGGCGGTCGTATAAGCATTTCACTGCATATCGTACTGTGTATGACTGTATACGTGACAAATAAAATTGTAATTTGAATTTGGTATATTTTATATATACTGTATATATATATTTTTTCTAATTTCATGTATTGCGTAACTGTTTAAATTAGTATTTTCCAACCTAATTTTTTAAAAATTATTATTTAATTTTAATCTTAGTTTTATTGGATATTCTGTCTTAAGCAGCTTAAATGTATTCTCTAGTGCATTTCTTTTAGCGGAATCCTTCTATTTTAACTATTTAAAGTTTGTCATATAAACATTTCACTGCCTATCATACTGTGTATGGATGTGTACGTGACAAATAAAATTTGAATTCGAATTTGGCTACTGAAGAGCTCTTTCCAGCTTTTATAGCATAGATTATGCCCATTCCTGAGACGACTTTGTTTATTAAATGAAATGTTTCTGAAGATTACAAGGTGTATATATACTGTAATACATTATAATATATATATATATATATATATATATACAGTATATAAAAATTTATAAAAATTATATATTACAGGAATTTTATTTACTTAGTTTTGTATAGGCAAAAATGCCCATTGTTTTACAGAAGCTAAAAACACGCAGCTCCAACAATGTCTTTCTGCACCACCCGACACCACACATCCAAACCAACCCTTTTATCCCTTTTTGTCTGAGACATGAACATGATGGTTCATCACCTTTGACATGATTAAGAGCAGATAGAGACTATTCCTACATTAGGCTGTCTCCCCTAGGGATTTCAGAACTTGCTTCATTTTTCCATAGTCTGCATTGTCACATACTGTAATTAGCACATCCTAATTAGTTAAATTAAATAAGCAAGTTCATGCTGTTATTTAGCTGAAGTTAATTGGATATCCAGGCAAGCATAACGTGGGAACTGGAACACATAGGAACTTTGACTTCTGTGGTGGGCTAATGAATGTATAGTTTTTTTTTTATTATTCAACAAAAACTTTTTTAAGTTGTAAAAAATTAGATTTTTAATTGATTCTATTCCTGTACTTTTGTATAGTGTGCAGTGGCGGCCGGTCAATACGGGGCGCAGGGGCTATGTAGGCATGTACATTTTTGAAAAGCATGTGACCTGAGGCTGAGCTCTGATTGGATTTTGTCATATCATCCTGGGTCGTAGCTCTGTGCGCCCTGAACCCTCCCACTTTTGTTCTTAGCGAATCAATATTGTTTTTAAATATTTGGGCTCATATGATTGGACCATTCTCAGCGAGTCTTTTCCAGCACTTCTTATGGCAAGCGGAGCTGCTGACTGGATGCGATGTGAGTCAGGACTTTATTTTATATTAGTAATAATAATGATGCTTAATCACCTGATAAATGCCTATTTACAGGCGAGTATTAAAAGTTAAAGCAGTTAAAAGCTGCTTTGCGACAATGTCAATTGTTAAAAGCGCTATATAAATAAAAAATGGAAAAGTTTCATTTTAATTTTGTTTGCGCCCCTGTTCTATCAATTCATCCTACTCATCATTATTTCCTTCCCAGCCTTTCTGCGCATGCGCAGTAAAAATACGTCACGCTTAAAATCATTCATGTGAGGTATTTCATAGTTTTGTACTTTTAATTGAAATTTTATTTGATTCACATGCATACATATAACAGTTGACCTGTGAATTGAACGTTTGGAGTGATTCTTTTTTTTTTTTTTTTTATCGTTTGTACCCATTTAAAAACTATGGGAATTACATTCTGATGAAGTACCGTCATGTGTCAGAATCTGCTGCCCATGTTAAAACTGAGTATTTGCAGTCTTATGTCCATTTGGATAATGTAGGACAGACCGGTAAACCTATCTGTTTTTTCTACCGGTAGGAAATTCTGACAAGTAGGAAAAACTGATAGAACACCCCCCCAAAAATTTTTTGCACCAGCCGCCACTGATAGTGTGTATGATGAGAACATGTAAATTGGCATGAAAGATTTAAAATCCAAACAATAAAGAAGCGTTTCAGGACTTAACCAGCATAGCAAGCGGAAATTACCGTTAAAGACGATCTCAGTTTATTAAAGCGATGTGATGAAGCTGTGTTACTTCCTTGAAGAAAAGTACAACTTTAAAAACAATAATGTCATGGACGAGGTCTTGGGTAGAAAATTGGCCCAATGTTTTTTATTAAAAAAAAAAAAATATATATATATATATATATTGTTGATATTTATTGTAAGTAAGTATTTATTTTTATATGATAAAAACAGTCAAAAGACTTGATCCCCCCTTAATTTTTTATATTTTGCTTCCGAAGAGTCAGACATTCTTGTGTTATACAATCTAGTTTTGAGGAATAGTGTTGGCTATCATTTTCAAGCCAATATCTGTACTTGACCAGTTTCTGGTTGTGTTACATAAGCAACAAATTTTTTAATTGCATCTTTAGGCACTTTGCAGCATGTCGCAGTAAAAGAAAGAAAAAAAAAACATTGAAACATTTCTTTAATTTAATCTACATAATTTCATTTAATATGAATAAGTGAGGGATGGCTGGAAGAGTTAGTTTTGGTTCACTAATTTGACAGGACATGCAGCGTTGACATTTAGTATCCCAGCATGGGTATATTTTTCAGTTTTCATCACTCGGGTTGTCTGAAAAGTTAATCATATAATCAGCATACCTGGAAAATACACTATTTACAATACGAGCCCGTATTGTATTTGTCTTACCATTGTACCTACTTCATTATGACACTATTTGCATACAGCATGCATCATCTCCAGCTCCCCTTTACCACTTCAATTATAAAAAACAAGCTTCCGTCATACATCGATTTAATCTGCGAAGAAGCAGCCCTTATCTCTGGTGTGTCATCTGCCATAATTATTTTAAAACAAGCTTAGCAATAATTCCCTTCTTTCACATGTGACGCTGTGCTGCCTGCCATTGTGGGAAAAGTGTAGTGCGTGCTACAGTATATGGAGACATTTCAGCACAGCAAATGCATGCGCATATATGGTAAAAATACATGAATCACCAAACAAAAGAATAACGATATATAACTGAATTGGTTTTTCCCTCTATCTCTAGTGAATATTCATTTGCTTATTTATATCACACTCTCATCCATGCATTTGTACCGAATGCACTGAATTTCCTATGCATTACACCCTTTTTAACAGCACTCTTGCCTGTGTGGTTTTGTTTAAATACATAAGCAAATGAGAGCGTGGTTTTCTCGTCTCTCACTGTACTGCTCTAGATTGATGCACAGCACTCGAGGCAGGTGCTGGCGTGACAAGGAGATTCAAGGCTGGTTGTTATAGTCTGGTAAGCCATCTGTGTAGTGGGTTATGAGGTGCTAGAATGACACGAAACCAGTTTCCTTCAATATCAAAGTAATATTCCACCTGGTCTGATAAAAGCTTCTGAGTGCGTAGATTTTGTCCTGAGGATTATACAAGTGCATATATAGTACTGTGCCATATAAGCAACACACTAGTGGATTTTACAGTTTAGGACATATATAATCTATATGTTTATCCAGATATATTTGTGTATTGGTGCCTCAGTGCTAATCCCTATCGCCGTAAAAGGTTTGCAGTGGAATGTCAGAAGCCATGAATCACGACTCTCATGTGAGTGTGGCTGCAACAGAGGAGCTAATATTTTATGCAGTTAAAGAGTTGTTTATTGATGATGAGCCAGCGAGTGAGGAAAGGCTAGGCACCAAGCCGGATGTGTATCCCTCGATACTTTCATTACCGCGCCAGAGTGTTGGTTAGAAAGGCAGATTTGTCAGCGGCCCACCCTTGCCTGCCTAATATGTTTTCTTCTTAATATCATCTTCTTCTTCTTGTGTCAGCAGAGGCGACAGCCCGGCTTCATAAATATCTCTGTCCTAAACATAAGCATGATGCGCATATGTAATGTGATAGAGATAGAAGCCATTGCCTCCTCAAGGCAGCTGTTGACTGGGCTTTTATCGCTAATGTTCCTGCAGTGTGTCAAATCAGTTATAAATTAACCTAGGCCTTTATGGAATTCTAATTTAATTCTGCCATGCTAGAGGTCTGATCATGCTGTTGTGGACTAAAGCATACTCAATCTATATTGGTGTGGCGACCTTGGGCAAGCTAAGCATTCAATTGTTCAAATCAAAATGATGACAAAACCATTCATTGTGGCAGTAAGCGCTCCTCTCCAAGTGCGAATGCTTTTTCAATTGACTGAAATGACTGGCCGTGTTTAAGAGGAAGGTTTCAGCTCCCTACGATAAGGATCAAGATGGTAGCAAGAATGCAGATTAAACTACATGATTAGGACAAGTTCGAAGCAGAATGAAGAATAAAGGTATTCTTAAAGAAACACACACAAACAAAACGGACCAAGGGTTATTCTCATTTTATCACAAAGCATTTATTTTTGGCCGAGATCTTGTCTTGATGTTAGGATGTTAGGTTCTATAACACAAAACTTCAGGTCAGTAAAAATGATTCCTAATGCTTCCATAGACACACTTTCTGGAATATCTCTGTGCTAGTAATGAGGATAAAATCTATTGTTGTGCTACCTGGTCATTTAGTGCATTAAGGTGATCAGCTGACTTCATTTTATTGCCACATAGCATTGCTGAGCCTAGATCTGACCAACTGAAGCAACCCGGATCATAACACTACCCCCAGAGGCTTGTACAGTGGCCACTATGCATGATTGGTGCATTACTTCATGTGCTTCCCTTTTTACCTTACAGTAAGATACCCATTGCTCTGGAATAGGGAAATCAGACCACATGACCGCTTTCCATTGCTCCAAAGTGCAATCTTTATCACTAACAAGTGGTGGTGTTATGGCCTCACAGCTGTCCAAATCCCGTTATCATATAATTATACAGTTGGAAATGCTTTCACTATTAAGTATACTGTAGCTTTGAGATGATATAAGTGATTTCTTAACACAATTTTATAATTTTTTTCCCTGACCACATTTCTTTGGTGAAGTTGGCCGGTTCAGCACTATCCTTCATTTGGACATTTCTTAACCGAATTCCTATAATTTCTGCAAGCTCCTTGTCGTTTTATTTGCTTGCTCCAGGCCAGTAATGTGACCCTTCTGAAGCACAGTAAATCTTTTCCATGACCACGAGATACATTTTCCAACATGGTTGTTTGAGGAGCTACTCACTGCAGCAGTTGGGCTTGAATGAAATCCATGCTGCCTGAAACATGTTAATCACTGCAGTAATTATCCAATCCAAAGTTCCTAACTGTTTGCTTATTTAAATCCAAACAGTGACTTTTTGATCTAGAAAATATACATAGAAATAAAAGCCACCAGTACATTTCCTTTGCAACTTCAATAGATCATCCAAGTCTCTGGAGGTGTTCTGAAAGCATGGACACTCCTCTTCCTCAGGCGGTGTTTTCATGCTGGTGGGGCTGGAGAATACACTCAGACACACCACTCAAAAATCTCCCATAGGTGTTTGGGTGTGACTTACAGTATGAAGGCCATCATTTGCGTTTTCCTCAACAATCAAAAATTCAGTGAGCTCCCATGTTGTGTGGAAGTGGACAGGATCATGATGGAAAAGACCACATCCAATAGGATGGAAACGATTCATCATAGGATAAAGGTAAAACTTTGTATTAATTATTGCAGTGTTTTTTTTTTTCTCATAGCAGACAGATGCCATCAGCTATTGGATGCACTACTTTTTATTTGTTTTGTTACTCATCTGTATCAGGAAATATATTGCATATTGCATAAGGGAAAAGCCTAGAGGTTCTGTTCATTATGAAATCAATCACAGCTCATGATTATTGACAATATAAGACAGTTTTGTCACAGAATGAGAAGCGCATTCATTTATACAGCCCCCGCCAGTCCCTGTACAGTGAGCGATTATGTTATGAAAATAAGTCGAGAAAACCATCTCCTTCTCCTCGCCTCACACACAGAGAGCGCATCACAGCTCTCGCCCTCCTACACGTTCTGATTGTCAGACAGCAGAGTAATGTCCTTGGCCGGCTCTCAAGAACGTGTTTCAGCAGGCCATTTGGCCCGAGAGACGACTGCCTATGCTCCGCTTTGCACCTTCATCTGCAGATAGAAATGTAGAACTGTAAACACAACCTAGGGCCACCTACTGAGGCAGCGGCAGCAAGGCAAAGTAGACATCAGAGCATCCTGGAGGTTCTGATGCTGTAACCTCTTCCAGCATAAACGGGAAAAAAGTATTGTGGCTAAAACGGAATGGGTTCTGCCGCAGGGCTTTCACTGTAACAAGCCTAATGTTCATGCTAATACCTCAGCCTCGGTAGGGAAGTGGATTAAACTGAGGCCCTTCACTCAAGCATTAGAGTGCTCTAACAATCTCCCTCTGGCAGGAGATTTATTTATTTTTTTTAAAGCTGCAGCTTGATTGAGCCTCCTAGTGACACATTTCAATATTCAGTATCATTAGCAAGTACAATAAGTCTCCTGAGCCATTATGCAAATTAATAATCATGAACTTTGACAGGCCCAGATTAAATTTGCTCACCACTGACCTTTTGTTCAGCATGTGTTACAGTATTATTTTATATTTTGGGTGGGTCACTAGCGTTGTTTTTGACACGTTTGTCATATTGTCACTCTCCCTGTGATTCAACGTGGTTTTTGAAGAAAAAAGTGCCATGATTGAATTATAAAACAATTCTCTTATACTTTACTTCATGATTGCTTTATTATTATATAGCCAAATGCTATACTTCAAGTCCTTGGCATGACACACAGCAAAAATTTTCAACAACAGTAAAAACAATTATGTGGATGCTTTGCTACATAGCATATTCATTGTACAGTCATGTATAAGAGTTGGCACTTTATTCTACACAGTATTCTAGAGGCAAACGTGAGGCCATCTGTCCAACAACTAAAACTTGGTCAAAATGTGGTTATGCAACAGGGCAATGATCCGACTGCACACCATTAAATGTTATATAGAAGAATGGACCAAAATTATGTGAAAGTCTGATAAAGTCATACAGAAAACAATTACGTCAATGATTGCTTAGTTAGTATCTATTAAAGAGCAGGAAATTTAGCTCGTGTTTTTAGGCATTCTGTCATGCCATGTCGTAACTTCATTAGCCAGATTATAGAGGGCTTTCCAAATTAATGTGTGTAGCCCTGTGGTTTGTCTTATGTTCGATGTGTTGCCTTTAGATTAATAATTGACATAAATGAATGCGATTGAAAAAGCCACAATCTTGGTTCTGTTTCAATAGCAAAACTGTTTTGTGTTTTAAAAACTACAGGCAGGCTTTTTCGTTGTTGTTGTTGTTGTTGTTGTTGTTGTTGTTGTTGTTCATAAATTTTTGAACTCTCGTCTGCCTAAGTATTTTTATTTAATACTCTGCTAAAATATTTTTGCTGAATCTGAACCAAGATCAGCCAAGGTTGTCAACACTTAGGTTGAACCTACAGTCAAAAATATTTTGGCCAATGATGCATACAAGTAATTTTCATATTAATCTTCATATTGCATTTGCATCGATTCATGGTTGAGTTAAAATATGAAATAAAAACAATTTTGAAAAGTTGTGTATTAAATCATAATCATTTAAAGAGAGAACATCTGAGGTGAGAACAAGAGGTGCATCTACAAAAATATTTTTTTCTCACTCACCTTGGAGAAAACAATATAAATCAAAGTTTATTTCTAACAGTTGCGGTATCAACTACAGCCAAACTAAGCTCCTTTAAGTGTAAGAAGGATTGCCGAATTTAAAGCAGAAGAAATTAGGTTTGTTTCTAAGTCACTCTAGTTGAGATTCTCTACCATCAACTAAAGATTGATCTATGGCACAATATCAGTTCAGAGACTTGATTGTGGCATGTATCTGTTACTCGGCATTGCGTCCTGATGTCGGTGCATTAATGCACTGCCGTCTGTAATATCAAACAGCGAAAGTGTGATGTGGGAATCCGAATCGATATCGCTTCCCTAAAGCACTCTCGAGACATATGATTCCCCAACTCACTGCAGACACAATAATAAGCAATTAAGTACTACATCTCATGCTGGCACAACAAGAGTGGTTCAAATGAATATCGCACTAAATGTCCAGGAGATGCATACACCCATTTACGGGTCAATATCAGGCAGCTGGCACATGGTGTCGTGTTAGATTAATTAAATGGAAATTTGGAAAGACACATGGTTTTACATTCAAGACTCAAATCAATTAATGCTCCTGATTAAAACATGCTGCAGTGATCTTTTCATTTATTTGCCTCACTGCTAATTCTACTGTTATATTATAAGTATGTCAGTGTGGCAACTCATCAACTTAAAATTGTTTAAAAATGCGTCTATTTCCATCATCAAGTCTTATATTAGCCAGCAAGCTAATATAAACAGATCTGAGATGATCTGCAAATGTTTAACAATGTTAAAAATGAATATCATAACATTCACTTGTAATAAGTTCTACTTAGCTAAAATTAGCTAGCCTGACTGAACAGCTGTGAGGAATCTTAATTCAAACATAAGCTCCCACTTATGTTGTAGCCACCTAGCAAAGACGAATTAATCTGGAAAACCTCTACTATGCCGAGACGGGTAATAAAAATCACTTTCTTTAAGTATCGCAATACTGTTGTATTAATATTGTTAATTGTATTGTTAATCATTTCTAAGTCATTTTATCAACTCGCGTAACCTTCTTTTTTTTTATGCTAGCCAGTCAGCTAATATAAGCTAACCTGACAGGATTTTTGAGAGAATATTTAAGTCATATATATCATCTGTAATAGTCTTTATAAACAAACTGTTTTAATGCCAGTTTGTGAGCTAATATAAGCTAACTTAACAGTATTTCTCCAATACTTCCCATAATCTTCTGTTTTAATGCTAGCTAGTCCGCTAATATAAGCTAACCTGACAGGATTTTTGAGAGAATATTTAAGTCATATATATAAATTGTCATAGTCCTTATAAACAAACTGTTTTAATGCCAGTTTGTGAGCTAATATAAGCTAACTTAACAGTATTTCTCAAATACTTCTCATAATCTTCTGTTTTAATGCTAGCTAGTCAGCTAATATAAGCTAACCTGACAGGATTCCTGAGAGAATTTTTAAGTCGTACATAATCTTCAGTTGTAGGCCTTTTGCTAGCTAGCATATGCTCACCTGACAAAATTTCGATTCTGATAGGAATCATATTCCTAAACGTTCAGAATGATCACTTGTAATGCTAGCCACCTGGCTAAAATGAGCAAGCCTTCTACCATGTTAATAATTCATAAATGCTCAGAATCATCACTTATTCGTTATTTACATTTTTTATATTCATGACATAGATTTTCTTTTCCCTTTTATATGCGCCACTGCATATAACATTATTTTTTTTATCTGTTCATGATTAGAGATGAACTATGTGCATGTCTTTCTCTGTGTGTGTGTGTGTGTGTGTGTGTGTGTGTGTGCGTGTGTCACATTCCTAAAACTGCTGAAATGTGACACTGAAACTGCATGTTGTCTGCAACAACCCTAAGCACGACCCTTAATACATTTAAATGTATTCATTTGTCAGGCTTTTTTTTTTTTTTCACACTGAGCTGAGCAGTGTATGGTTTAGGGCCTTGCTCCAGGGCGTCCTGTACATGTGGGTCTTTGGAAACTGTGAATACATAATCTTCACATAATAGGCTCGGAATTCTTAAGAACACTATTAGTGTAAATGTTAAAATTTTGCATGTAGCATGTGGTTTAGTATTTGGGCTTTCAGTATGATGATGGGTTTGGCAGAAGTAGCAGTGATGGGAAAGCTTCTGTCCCTGTTGCTGTCCTGTTGCCTACAGCCTGGCTTGCTTTTCTGGATAATGAGCTGTGACTGGGCATGTCTCTGATTTCTCCTCTAAGCCCAGCTTCGACCACAACGTGAGCACCCAAAGCCCATCAGCTGCAGTGTGCCATTATTATAAATTACACAGGATGTTTTTTGGTGTCTGCGTGTGTGTCTGTGTTTGTCTGTGTGTATGTGCTTGTTACTGTACGCGGGTCTGTTTTAGGAGGCATCTCTCTTTTTTCCTCTCTCCCTTTCTCTCTCTCTCTCTTTTGTTCAAAGCCTTTGATTATAGAACTCCTCCTTTCCACAACACAAAGCTCAGTGTGAAATTGTGACATGATTTAATTACAGCAGAAATGGATTATCTATTTGTTTCCACTGGCTAATTTAGTATTCTGTGTACCTCGTTCAGGATCTACAGTGTTGCTAATGAGCATATTTAATTCATTGAGAAACAATGGTCAGTGTTAACAGGCAGAATTTAAGGGCTATTCTTAGATTAGTTTGTTTTCTTAGCGTATAGGATGTGTGTGTGTGTTTTTTTTTTTTCATTCATATTGGCCCTTAGATAATGATTAAAATGATTTATGAGTGCAATCTGTATGTGGCAGTATGTTGCATGTCAGCATTTTAGAGCTAGGAGTTAATAAGGATGTTAAATATAAAAGAGTCGGTATGTTGGGCTTTTTTTTTTTCTTAGGCAATTTTTTAGAAATTCATCCAAAAAATGTCTAACCTGAAACTGCATTAACAGCAATTTGTAATCTGGAATTATGTTTCAACTTTCTTTAGAAACTGCTCTTGCTAGTAGGGAAGTGCATAATGCACTTTATGAAGCATGACAACTCAGTGGGGTAATCATTATGGGTGATCCAGTAATCATAATCAAAGTTCATAGCAGGGGTCACAGTACAGGCAGAAAACTGTAATATAGAAACATGAAACATAGAAAATGCATGATTAGTAACAAAAAACAAAGACATGACTCAACAGCGAGAAAGATCATGAAATCGTGAACAGCATCTTAACCATACGAAAGTAATAAAACAAACACACAGCACGATATATCAAAGCACCTTAATCAAGGACACAAAACAAGTCAGTAAATTAACTTACCCATAATAAGTGACAGGACTGAAACAGAAACAAAATCACATACCAGGAATTTAAATATAAAATCAGCATTCATTTTAATGGGATGGGGAACCTGGAAAGGGAAGACAACAAATTAATACAATGATATTTAATGTATAATGATTAATGTAATGAGAAATGATTGCATTCATGAAATGAAAATGTATAGAAATATGTATATGTATAAAAATAATAGAAGCTTATTTCAAATTAATTTCATAAAACGTTGGTAGTTTTGGGGTTCAAATGAATTTTTGAATGTTAATTTGGTAATGTTATAGGTGTTGGGACAGTGTTGGTATTAGGTCATGTTTTAAAGTTAGAATTACTTTGATGCAGTGTCATCGGAACAACGTTGACTACATGGCGATGGAAAAACATCAAACGAACTCCCTAACACAGTATTGCAAAAATGGCTCCAAGACAAATTAACCTGACACAACCTCTATTATGATCTGTAATAGAGATGGGTAAAAAAAAAATCACTTCATGTTTTTTGTGTGGCAATTCATGCATCCAAAAACTGACTGAATTCTTTTTAAAATACATTTTAATCTGTTTATGTTCATCAGAGAGCTACTGTTACAATAAGAGATGTAAACATTATATACAGTCTAAGAGTTATGTACAAAGAGTGCTTTTTTTATGATTTTGATGTATGCAGTGTGAAGATATTGTGAACTTATACAGTAATAAATAGGTTGTATATGTATACTGTATGCATATGTAATTGTACACAGAAAGGGTTATATACAGAAGGGGTTATATATACTGAGTGCAATGAAGAAGGATATATGGCATGATAAAAATTATATGCATATGAATATATATATATATATATATATATATATATATATATATATATACAGAGGAGGGTTATGCACAATGAGTGCAATGGTTGTAGATGAGGAAACATATTGTACACCATGGTTATAATATTGCAGTAGAGAGGGTTATATACAACTTGTTATTGGGAGTGGAATGAGGTAGGTCATTTATATACAATATGTGCAGCAGTTTTGAATGGTGCAGTTCTAAGTCTTCAGTTTATGTCCAGTAGTGGGAAGTTAGGTAGTGCAAGGTAAGGTAATGTATACAGTCAATGTGTATGTGCTCGGGTGGAGGCAGAGTTCGGCAAGGAAACAGCTGTGGGGAAAAAGCTGTTCCTGAACCTGCTTGTTTTTTGTCCGGAGGCTCCTGTAACGCCTCCCAGAAGGCAGGAGGGCAAAGAGCCTGTGAGCAGGGTGAGAGAAGTCCTTTGTGATATTGTGTGCTCTGCTGAGACACCGTTTCCTGAAAAATGTCCTCAATCTTTGGTAGTGAAGCTCCTACAATGCTCTGGGCAGTTTTCACCACCCTCTGCAGTGCTTTCCAGTCCGACACAGTGCAGTTTCCATACCAGACTGTGATACAGCTGGTCAGGATGCTCTCGATGGTGCAACGATGGAAATTCACCAAGATGTCTGAAGAGATGTAGTTCTTCTTCAGAGCCCTGAGAAAGAAGAGGTGCTGGTACAGTATGCCTTCTTGACCAGACTGGAGCTGTTGGTGGTCCAGGAGAGATCCTCAGAGATGTGCATTTGCGTGCTATTCAAAATTTTTGAGTCCACTGAGTAAAGAGTAAAGTCTAATATGTGATGCCAAAAAATATTTATATTAATTTATAAATAATTTACAAAATTCTATGTTCCCTGGTACTGTAACCCAGGTTATGAATATTTCACTCCTGTCTGCTAACAGCATGTTTCTGATGCTCTGAGAACTAGTGCTAACACTCAAGTACCCTGTAACTACATTCTCTGTGCCATAGTAATGCTAATTTGACATTTTTCTATTTTTAACACTTGACCAGCTTGTCATCATAGTAACGCAAGCAACACTTACAGTATGTTAATTTACACCAGAAAAGATGGCAAAATCATATCTCACTAGGTGGTATGTTAGAGGCCACGTCTATATTGCTGGCCCTGGTTTTACAGACTTTGAGAAGGTTTACAACCTAAAAGATGATGTCTTAATAGAGACGGGATTTACTCAAGGTGGATGCGAATAAAACAAGACGGCCTCACCCCTGTCCATAAATAAAACTCTCCGGCTGTCTGCTCAGCCATGCAGCGTGCAGCTTCTAAATCAGAAAGCAGCTCAGGTCCTTCTCCTCCCCTATCCCCTATCCCCGTTCTTGATCTTGCAGGAGATGCGTCGGCCATAATTTCCTCGCCATCACTCTTCCTGCCCTGGTTCCTTTTTCACCAGCCTCATTATTGCTGGAGAGGCCTCTTGTGCCTTAGTTGTCCATCAAGCAGCCTGCTTTGATATTCATGTTTTGGGGCTGGCACAATTGGCATGCAGCGAGCACAAAAAGCCTGCGGTCTTCCACTTCCCATCTTTTCGATTGGTCTCCTTGCCCTCCTACTGTTCCTTTCATTGTTCTATTTTGCATCAAGCAATGGTCACTTATTCTCATCATGCTATTGTTTTTTTGTTTTGTTTTTTTGCTTTCATGTGCATACAGGTATGCTTTTTATTTTTATTTCAACAGAAGCAAAAGTATGTTCTTGTTTATCGTTTATCTTTTGCACAAGATTTTTAGATTTTATTCGCTATCCATAACTTTCCTTGCTGAATTGAAAATGATTCAGACAGAGGAGGTGAAATCCAGCCAGGCACATTGTTTGGATCTATCCGCTGGCCATCCCTGCAATGCTAACAAGCCTGGAAAGGGAACAAGAATCTGCCTTTAAATAAAACGTACCTCAACTGTCACTTTTTTTCATATCTCAAAATCTCTTTACCCTCAGGTTTATACTATGAGGATCAGTCAAATCTCTAAGTTTCAACTGAGTGAATAAGTTATAGGGTACACAGCTAGTGTGCACTAGGAGTGTCCTGATATCAGTATTCTGTGTCTGTATCTGTTTAATGCTGAGTTTCCACTGGTGACTATCCTACTTAAATAAATAATGTGTGGACATGACATATGTATGACAATATGATCATAAAGTCAAAGTGTAATCATTCACCCACATGGGGGAAAGCTGCAGATCATCTGCTTTATATTTATACTTAGGCATTAGGCAGACGCTCTTATCCAGAGTGGCTTACAAAGATGCTTTGAAGTTTCCATCATTGGATAGATCCTTACACTGGGTTACTAGGTTACTAACTAAGTACCATCAGTCAAACACTGTTGTAAAGGTTAAAATACACAACACACATTTAAGAAGCTATTTGCACAATGTACACTGCCTGATCTAAAAAGGTTTTAGATTTCATTAAACTTCCTGCAGCACACACTATGATGGCCAGTTCATGTGTGAAAATGATTCCTCACACTCTCAGAATCACTCTTTTACAATTTGAGTCCCAGGATATGTCTGTGCCGTCAGGGACAAAAAAAAATCATTGTTGTGATTGCCGGTCATCCAGTACATTCAGGTAGTTAGCCGACTTCATTTTATTGCCACATAATGTTGCAGGGCCTAAACCAGACCAACTGAGGCAACCCTCGATCATAACACTCCCTCCAGGGGCTTGGAATAGGGTCAGGACCAATCAGACCACATGACTGATAGGACTGTATGATGGATGTTGTAATAACTCCAGGCTGAGTTCCTGTAATGTGCAAGTGGTGTTCGTACATGATTGTGTGTACAGTTCCCAAAGACAGATGTGTCTCTTCTGCAAGTTGCTGACAAGTTTTCCGTGGATTTCCAAGGATCGCTGCATGTTTATGGGAACGACTGCAGTGGGCTCCAACAAATGATTGCATTGCTGTCTAAGTCCTGAAATGACATAATTTAGAATATACTGTAGATAGGATAGTCTTACTGTCATTTGTCAAATAATTGTTTGAAAGCATGAAGCTATTTGATGTGATTTGTATAGTCAGTGTATTTTATGTGATTCAGACAGGTGGCATGTAAGTAAATAAAGCTCAGTAGTGTCCTGCCACATCAGACTTGTGATCTGGTGAGTGACGAGGTGTTGCGTGACTCCTCTTTTCACTCCCCTCTCCATCACTTCAGCTATGACACCATTGGTCTTGATAGCTCTTGAGTGATAGCTGCAGTGTGGCCTTTTGCCTCGTTTGCTTCAAATTCTTCCTCGAAGTAAAATGCTTTCACAACCATCCAGTTGACCGTTTTACACACACACACACACACGCACGCACGCACACACACACACACACACACACACACACACACACACACACACACACACACACACACACACACATACAATTTATTTCATTTGGCCTCAGAAGTGCACATTTGCTTTGCAGATCCAAGTGGCATTGTGGTGCATACAGTCCCACTGGTCACAAAAATGGGAAAGGCTGAATGCTCGTGTTCATAAAGCATATACAAGTAATTTCCCCTTTAAGCTGTCTGAGAGAGCGGGGTGAAAAGCTCCAGGGACTGTATTTAAATTGGCTGAGAATGCGTTTCGTTCAATCTGGGCCCCTGGTGAGGGGTTTTAAATCTTCACATCGCCTGACTTTAAAGAATTCATCCTTATCCTTTTTACGGCATGAAGACGAGGCCACTTCTCAAGTGCTTGCTTTCATGGAAAGGTCCAAATAAATTACACTTACCGGGTTTCACATCCTTTTCGGAGGAAGAACCCGACAAAGAGCACGAAGTTACAGAGTCTTCTCTGCTCTATAAACGCTAACTGTAACAGCGTTCTTGAGCACCGATCGTCTGCTCTTCCTGTAGAGAGCGGAGCACGACGTCCACTAACGACCTGATAAAAGTAAGTTTGACTGATTCACCTCCAAGGCCAAGGGTTTCATGATCAATCTTTATTGCTACCGAAGACTAAGTTATCTCGGCTTCACACTCCTGAGCGAGAAGAGCCTACCGTGTTGTATGGAGCACTTAGAGGAGATGAAGTTTTATATCTCTGCCACCAGGTGGTCTGTCCCACATCCTCAAGGCTTTTAAAAGCAGGAAGTTTATAGCGTGCTAGAATGAGTGAGGTGTTAGAGCTACTGGGAGTGGGTAGGAAATAATAAGGAGGGAGCACTTTGCCCCTAGCAAACCAAACAGTCATGCCAATAAACATTCAGAAGTTAGAGATGCATAAAGAACGATTTCCAGCGGCACAAACAGTCGGACAGACCTGCCCACCTGCAGTGCCTCATTTTGCCTCAGAGGTATCCATGTTATCATCAGGGTATGCTGGTGTGAGTTATGACTCGATGAGCCAGCCGTCATATGAATCTGAAATTATTAGCAAAGGCGTAGGTGTTTTGAACTCACTGGTATTAACTGGTCTTTCTCTTTTTTTTTAAAGGTCAAATGAAAATGTTTTCAATTTATTTACAGTATGTAAAAATAAAATGCTGTTTGACTTTCCATACAACTGTATATTTACAGTATGCACACTTTTGCACATACAGAGTATAAAGGGCTTGGTGGTGAGATAATGATATTATTTTTTTTATTTTTTTTTTTTAATGATTTCACTATTAAAAACTTGGAGAAAAAAAAACTGTAAGCAGCTGTTTTGATGTGAAAAACATTTTAAAAAACCTTTTAAAGGTCTAATATTTTACTGTTTTGTTAACAGGTCAACATGGGTCTCAGAGCTCCCTCAAAGTGTGTGTGTGTGTGTGTGTGTGTGTGTGTGTGTGTGTGTGTGTTAATGCTATAGGTGTTATCCTAGATAATGCATATTTCTATAACTCAAACTCCCTTATTACGCTCCCGCACCAAACACGCTCTTTCAGTGTCTATGTAAATGAGCCATAGATTAGCCACGATTATGTTAGATACTGTATAGCCACATTGCTGACTGTGTCCTGTGTTTAAAGAGTGCAAACTCTCAGGGAGGGAATGAAAAAAAAAAAGCTTGTGTTAGCATTCACCTTCCAAGATTATTAGTTCTCGTGAAATAATGCCGACTCAGCTGGAGAGCAGGAATTGAGCCAAAGAGAGCATCGCTAAGGCTTTTTAAGCTTTTTGGAGTGAGAATCCCTGGTGGCATTTGTACTCGTATAACAATTACCAGCTGCACTGGAGATGTAGTAACAATTACTTTATGTTTAGACTAGCAAGTAGTATTAGTCCTGTGTGCGCTGTGTGTTTAGCGACTGTTAAGGTTAATGTCGCTTGTGCCTGTGCACTATCCAGTAGCTTCATAGCTATACGTTTGCTTGTTATTGCAAATATTTAATCAGTGACAACTCAATGCATTTAAGACGATTTAGTGATGTTTCCACCGAGCATCAGAATGCCGAAGAAAGGTGATTTAAATGACTTTGAACGTTGGTGCCAGGCCGGCTGGTCTGAGTATTTCTGAAACTGCTGATCTAATGGGATTTCTACACACAACCATCTCTAGGGTTTACAGAAAATGGTCTGAAAATAGAAAATATCCAGCGAGAGGCAGTTCTCGAGGGCGAAAATTCCTTATTTGATACCAGGGGTCATAGGAGAATGGACAGACTTGTTCAAGCTGATAGAAAGGCAACAGTAACTCGCGTCTCGCTACAACTGAGGTATGCCGAAGAGAAGCCCTGTACACCCAAAACATCAAACTTTGAAGCAGACCTACAGTAAGTTCCCACATCAGTTACTACACCTGTCAGCTAAGAACAGGAAACTGAGGCTACAATTCGCATGGGCTCACCAGAATCGGACAACAGAAGATCGGAAAGATGTTGCTTGTTCTGGTGCGTCTCCATTTCTGCGGCAACTTTCTGGAAGAAGGGTCCGAATTTGGCGTAAAAACAACATGAAAGCATGGATTCATCCTGCTTTGTATCAACGGTTCATGCTTGTGGTGGGGTAGATTTTCTTGCCACACTTTGGAGCCCTTTGACCACAGGTTGAGTTGTCATGTCACAAAGCTAAAATCAACAGTTTTCTTGAACATGCCAGTGAGTTCACTGTACTCAAAGGATCTCCACAGTCATTATAGATCTTTGGGGTGTGGTGGTTGTGTGGCTGAGAAATCTGCAGTCATTCTGGACCAAAATCTCTAAGAAATGCATCTGTGCACCTTGTCAAAATCAACGCAATGAAGAATTAAGGAATTTTTAAACTGAAGGCAAAAGGGGGTCCAACCCAGTACTAGCAAGATGTGCCTAATGAAGTGGCCGGTGAGTGTATATACAGTACTGTAGCTTCTTAACCAATATGGTTAAATAGAAATGAAAATTAAATGACTTATTTGTACTTTGTGTCCATTTTCTTTAATTGTCTTCTGTTTTTTTTTTTTTTTGTGCCACAAAAGGTGCAAGGCTTTGCTAGTCTATCTTCCTTGTCATATCAGCAAAGCAGCCGAACTGTAGTCAGTGTATGCACTCACCTGTGGCCACCAATTATTTCTGCTTCTTTCTTCTACCCTTTATTTTTCTTCATAATGCATTCGGACGCATTTAATATGAGGTTGTAAGCCTGTTTGACAGGAAGCTTTACTTCCATTTTTGTGTGTCAAAGAGTAAATGGAAACTAATTACAGGTAGGAGCTAAAGGTGGGAGCGGGGAACTGAAGAAATGTCACACCACACACGGCATACAGCCATGGGTTCGAGAGATTATATGATTTAAATCAGGTTGATTTTTTTGCCGCAGCCTTGATTGTGCCCTCGATGTCTGTCATTTTTTGCGATGCCCAGACAACCACACTTTTTTAATAGCATTATGGGATACCATTTTGCCCCTAAGAGCTTTGGTTTCAAACGAGCTTTGGTTTTCATTTTGCATTCAGGGAGTCCTGGTTTTGCAGAGCGCTTATGTGATTTATGGCAGAACATGAGAATTCAATTTAATACTCCTGTCTACAGTGTCACATTGGGAATAATTACTTACTTAATAGTGTGTGAATGTGCAAATCAGAGGCAACCGAGGCAAAAAGAGCCAGGACAGCAGAAGTTGCAAAGTGTCACAGTTATATTTTTCGACTTTCAGAAACTGCCAAAGTGCTTGTGTGTGTGTGTGTGTGTGTGTGTGTGTGTGTGTGTGTGTGTGTGTGTGTGTGTGAGAGAGAGAGAGAGAGAGAGAGACTAACAAAGAAAAATCAACAAAGTGAGTAGGAGCGAAACCAGAAATCAAGATGAAGAGAGTGCTTGTATGTTGTCCGTGTGCAGGTGCCATAAAAACTATCAATCGAAGACATCCTAGCTCTAATGTGGATGAAATATGAGGTCGATGTCTGGGGGGAAATTGTTTCCACCTCGAGATTTGTTCTGAACCTATAATAATAATGGAAAAGCCTATCTATGAAATGGCCACCTCAGCTGCATTTCTCAGATCTCTCTCTCTGTTTTTTTTTTTTTTTTTTTTTTTGTAAGAGTGGCCTGCTGAGAGAACAATCTAGACGGATTTTATTTATATTTTTTTACTTTTTGGTATCCACAAGCTTACAGTAAATTCAGAGAGTGACAAACTTCCCTGTCTTCCACAGATGATCTCATTCCATAGTAATTGCCGTTAATAACAGGTCCCTCATGTGCTGCGATGTGCTTTAGAGCACACCGCTTCCGTCCTGGCATTGTGCATGGTGGTCTTTGACTCGTGCTAACATTTCCAGAGGCGGTTAGGAGCTCGTTAGTAAGTGTCGCAGTGGATGACAGGTTTCCGCTTCACAGTAACGGCACTTACGGTCGGCCGTGGCAGCTTGAGCCGGGCCAGAAAACTGCGGAACTGATGCATCCTGCAGTTCAGCATCTCTGTGCTCATCAGTACGGACCGATTCTGCCACTAAAACTCGTTCGAGGAGATTGTATGGCTGTATGGTTTGTGTAGGGAGCACATGGGGTACGCCAGGACAGCATATGGCAATCTGGGCTTTCAAAAATCATGAGAGTCAATCCATTAAAATACAATAATAAATAAATAAAATGAATAATCATTCATCATTCTGCTCAAGGTTTAAACTACAGACTTTTATAATCTCGAACTGAAGTTATGTTAAGTATTCTAAGGATGAGCAGCATGGTGGTCGTGATCTAAAGACTGCATTAGGCCAGTTGTTACTGTGAGTCCTGATTAGAGATCATTTCTTGATTGGCTATATTACCTACTGTAAGTCTGACGCCACATTAAAAAGACCCCATGGCTTAAGATAATGTGAAAACGCTAACAGAAATAGAAGATTCCTATTTCGGATATAAAATACATTTTAAAGTGGACCTATTATGCAAAATGGACATTTTAGTTATTTAGATATTTCTCCAGTGTGTGTACTGTATGTGCGTGTGTGCAAACCAAGACTAAGTTCACATTACCAGCCCGAAGTTATTCAATTTTGATGAATTTTTTTTACCCTAGTGTGAGCTAACCACTGTGCCACTTTTAAAATGTGGTCCTAGATCTGATACGTAGTCATGTGACTTGAATAAGAACGAGCAGATAGGAAACCATGTGACTTTCATAGCCGTGCTAGCACGACTCTAGCTTCTGAAACAACTAAACTGAGGCGTCTGGCTTTCTTCCTTCATCTGGACCTCAACGAATACACCTGACCTCAATGAATACAACTGCTTGCCATCCTCCAGAGCACAATGGCAAGCATATTATTGCTAAAATCACATCCAGAGCTTGAAATGAATGAGTATTCGCACAAATATCATGTTTTAAACGAGATGATGGGAACAAGGACGGATTGATGTGCGCATACGTGCCATTTCAGAATACGGAGTCAGATAAAAGGCAATTGTAATTATGAATGCGAACCGTCATGCGATTTAAATCATATCAGGCGCAAAAAAACTAAATTGAATAGTGTGGCTTGTGATGTGAACATAGCCAAAACAAACAAACAAAAAAGAACATGAGAAAAGATTTGTTTAAACAACCCAATTAGACTTTTCTCCCTAATGTGACCTCATACATAGTGGCGTATATATAGGTATATTTAAAAACAAGCTAATATCTTAAGGGAATTCGAGCTGGCGCATTAACACGTACACTCTGAGGCATGTGTAAACTTCTTAAAAAAAGTTAGATAGGGGCCTCCCTATCTAAAAAGTGCCTCCCTGGTAAAAGTGCTCGACCTATCATCCGGAGATCGCCAGTTCGAATCCCGGGTGATGCTGTAACCTCTCGCAGTTGGAGGGATGAGAGGTACTTGGTGCTCCCACATTAATCACGGCTCTACAGCCAGTCAGGGGCGTCTGTGAGCTCGCGCAACAGAAGGAGCGGATAGCGCTGTCCTCCGAGTGTGTTACTCCGCCCCTAACGGTGCGTGAGCGAGCAGTTCGAAAAGATGCGGTCGGCTGGCGTCACGTGGTTCGGAGGAAACACATGATAGTCTTCGGCCCTCCCAGCTGAGTGGTAGTAGTAGCCTTAATGTGGGAGCCCCCTAGTGACGGGGAGGAATTGGACACGACTAAATTAGGGAGAAAATCGGGGGAAAAAAAAAAAGTTGGATATATTACATTTAAGTGACATGCTCACTTGTGGCTGATGGTTTACTGTTATTTATCCCAGACATCCATCACTGGCTTTCATCATCACTTTAGTCACACCAATAAAGCTTGTCATGGAAGCCAATGATGCTATTTTTATGGCTTTGTGAAAATGTTCGGAATTCTTATCGACCTCTATGAAACTGAGTACTGAACCCAGTGGTGAACCTTTTTGTCCGTGAAACCTTGCACTAAATGGTCCAGCTTTCTTGAATAGTAGCATCTACTGTACGTCCCATTGCCATTGTAATCACAGGAATTGTAGAGGTTTTGTACCCCGGACTTTCAATCCAGCCTTTACATAGCTATGTGCTGCTGAATGCGTTTCTATTGCTGCCATTTTAGGTTATTGCTTTGTGTAGCGTGCATGCCTGACTTGCCTGAATTCCATTCCTAGTCAAACGTTTTTTTCTTTGCTGAGCTAGTTTTTGTAACATACATGCCTAAAGTTCTAGCTCGATTCTTTTTTTAATGCTTATAAGGTGATAGAATTGTGTCTTATGTTACCTTTTTTATTTATATTATATGCACTTTGAATAAAATTTGTATTAATTATATTTGTGATGTGTATTTTTATCCATTTATACGAGGGTGAGTCAGAAATTATTTGCACTATCGGTGTAGAATCTATTTTAATTAACTATTAAAAAGTCAAATAAAAAATTTTTCCACATAATATCCTTGCTTTTTAATACACTTTGTCCATCTGTCAACAATCCTTCATATTCCCCCAGTACAAAAAAAGGTTTTAGGCTGAGCTGCGAGCCACAAATGCACTGCTTCACTCCTTCATCAGAAGTGAAGATATCCAAACGCTTCTGTTTTTGCTCTTCTGTGAGCTGTTCGGCACCAGCTATACCCTCAGACCAAAAAAAAAAAAAAAAAAAAAAACCGAATCACTGCACGCTGCTCTTCTTTCACACAAATCACAAGTGGGGTGTCCATTTTTCCTCATCCCGCAGTTACAAACGGACCGATGGAACGCGTTCACACCTGCACAGCAGTGACTGAGGAGACGGCAGCCTTGAAGGGAAAGTGCTGATAGGACGGTGCGGTGAACAGAAGCTTTCATATAATCGAGTGTAGATCATTTTGGACTCGTAGTTACTGTATATTCAGTGGTGTAGAACATCCACATACTGTACGTTAGTTCATAACTGTCATAACTTGTGTTAGAAAAGCAAAAACAATCTTTAATTTGCATTTAAATTTCTCTCAGTCTAGCTCTGGTTCTTCTCACAGCTTGTTTGCTGTGTATAATTTTAGTCCAGTTCTTTTCAGTTCATTTTTCGCAGCTACATTTATCCTGGTTGTTGTGTGGATTTGCTTTATTAATAAAGTCTGTTGTCCTAGCATTTAATCATCTTCTGTGCTTTATTCTTTATGCACAGATTCAATAAGATAAGCGCAAACCATCTTTGTTATCATCAGAAACAAGTCTCTAAGATTTAAAAGTATGTGTGCTTGGGTGTGGGAGGAAAAGCCTATTTTGTTTAGCTCTTCATTTTTTTTTTTCTTCTTTTGAGTCAAACGCTCGAGCTGATGTTTTCTCCAAATGGCTCTGAAATGGAGCACACATTATTGTCCTCCACAACAAAATGTCTCATTAAGATCAAAGAGTGATGATGAGACTCTTAATGGCATTATCGAGCAGCGGGTGATGCACTCTCTCGATCACATCTCTCTGTCTCTTGCTCGTTCTATACGTACCTCCTTCTGTTCCCTTTTGATGGTAATTGAAGTGACCTGTGATTGGGGGCAGATAGCATTCATCGGGATGCTGTGTATACGCGCGTGTATGTGAGACAGCCAGAGAGGAGCGATCGCCATCTTTTAATCATCCGGCGCGACCGATGGAACCTGGCCCAAGCAGACTCGTTTTACTTTTGCTCCAAACTTTTCTCTCATACTCTCGCCGGACCACTTTTCTCCCAATTACTGTCTTATTGTGCCCATAGTTCGCCCCCTCCATCGCAGCAGTAATGGCCCTCTCATGTGTTTTTCCACCCTTAGCAAGTATGGGACAATTACAAAACTCCCAGAGTGCTCTTATGTTCTATTTCGACTCAGTCAGGGACTTTGTAAGAGATGGAGTAAGAAGATACAGGAGGAATGGAAAGACGAAAAGTTCAGATCAGAAAATCCCAACATTAATGCAAACCTTTTAAACGTAGGATAGTGCACCTTTTTATATGAGAAAGAAAAACGATGTCTTATGCTTAAGAGTAGGCATGCATTGCTTTTGTTAGTTTATGTCCTGATAATCAGTTATGGAATGAAACACGTTGGAGCAGTGTGACGCCAGAGTTGATGATTTTCCTCTAATAGCATAAAACTTTCTTTAGCTGCTGTTATACGCTGCCTGGCCTTAAAGTTTCAAATCGGCACAAATAGTGAAAGAGTGGTTCTGGGAGTATGAGGAATCATTTTCACACATGAATTGGCCACTACATTGTACGGCGGTGGAAAAAAAAATATTGGAGTGTGTATAATATATAAGAACAAGGGAATTAATATAAACTTTGAAAGAATTGCTGTGATAATTACACTTCCTACAGTATCGTATAGCGATCTTTATGAACTGTCCCATTTTTAATGACGTATTTAAACTTTGAATGATCATAACGTGTTACCCTTTAAATCAGTTAGATTTTTTGAAATGGTAACCTCAAGCTGTACGTTCACACTTAGCATTGTGGCTAAAAGGAGCTGAGTTAATAATTTCTAATGCCGATGTCAGTGTTAAACTAATAACAGCTTGAGCACGTCTTTTGACTTTTCGGCTTTTTTTGTTCATAACATGTCACTATGACACTAGCCTTCAAGCTCATTTTGAATTACAGGCTGTTAGCTTTTTTATGAATTTATTACAGCGTACTGTCAAGAGGAGTGAGTGACTCACAACATGACTAATGGCGGTACTGAGCGTTGCCTGCAGCGAGTGAGCCTAGTGTTTGACACTAAAACCACAAACCGCTGCTATTTACCATGTCATGAATATGCTTACACAGCTGTGTGCTGTTGCGTTGATAGTTCACGCACGAGATAGCAAGGAAAATATGACATTTGCATCTGTTGCTGTCATATCAGAACATAAGGACCAAAGAATTGTTCGTGCCAATAAAAGAGCCCATCTTGAGGCTGACAAATTCAGAATAAATGATTCGGGGATATCCAAACATGTGGTAGATCATGTGTCCGAATACCTGGTGAGAAATGACAGTGGTGTGTGGTTGGAACCATGGAGAGGATGCGATTGTAAACCAGTGAAGACCAAACAATAAAAGGATAGGTGGAAGTAACTTGACTAAAATCTCATTTTGCATAAATGATGTCAAACTGGAAGGTTTTATTGTGTCACTAAGGAAACAGCGGTTTGCTCTCCAGTTGTTTGAGTTCTTGTCATTGTTTTACAACTTGAACTCAAGTACTCTTGGTGCTGGAATTACACTAGTCAGCTATAACTTTAACACCACCGCTAGGTGAACTGAACAGCATTGATCCCCAACTGTTTACCAGCAAACTGGTGGCAGGATCATGGGCACACAAGACTCACCCATGCCCACAGGAACCAAAGGCCAGCCTGTCTGGTCCGAATCTACAGAGAAGCCAATGCAGCACAGATCACCGAAAAAAATCACAGCTGGTTATGATAGAAAGGCACCAGAACACCCAGTCCACCAAAGCCCGTAGCACATTTGGCCCAGCAGACAAAGACCCCAAAACTGCCAACTCGGCCTCCAAACTCCTCAGTCCTCAATCCCATGGGATGTACTGTACCAGGCAAACAAGTCCGATCCACAGAGACCTCACCTCACAACACAGCACCCAAAGGATCCACTGCCAATATGCTTGAGCCAGATACCAGACACACACCCGCACACACACTCTGGTCACAGAAGGGGAACCCAAACTCAAGTACTTTTAATGGTATGTTATGTATTTGACAGAGTAATTCTGAATAAAAGGTGTAAACATGTTTAAAGGCAAATTTCCACAAATAGCCCAGATCCACATATCAACCCAGACCGGTTATGACAGTGAGATAATTATGGCAAAACACAGGAAGACAATAATCGGTGCATGGGCAAGTCAAGTTTTTTTTTTTTCCTTCGGTTAAATTAGATTGAAGCTGATTAAAACTGCTGTTACCAAAGGTTACAGAACATCTACACTTAGTTAGACATGGAAAGGTACAGTAATTCCTTCTGCTATAATTACTTATCAGATGGATATCGCTGATTAAAATCAGAGAGGTTGTCAGAAGTCACTTAAACTACAGCACTGCAAGAGGTTAAACTAATCCATATAATCCTTTCTTTGGTTGGAGGAAAAAGCTATGAAAGAAATTGAAAGATGCGCTTCAGATGGGAAAAGAATAGGATTAAAGCAAACTTCCTTAAAGCACGATACAGAGTATCGTATGTATATAGCAAATCACATACTTACTTATAATTTCAGTGTGCTGATACTATAATCAATTAAGCAATTAAAAAAACATGGTGTGTTATGGAAGAACTTGTCCTAATGTTTAATTCATATTATACAACAGCAATTAGCTAACTATTACATTTTAACCTGTTTATGGTGACTTTTATATTTTATAGGCTCTTATAAGGCCCTTAACACTATTTTATCGTGTTAGTTTATGTGCAACTTGATTACTGAAAAAACTCATGGCACGAAGTGGGGTACAACCAACACCATGCAAGGCACAAGCACTCATAACCAATTGGCAATTTGGAAACGTCCATCACTGCATGACATTGGGCCGTTGGAAGAAAATAGATGACCCAGAGGAAACCCACCAAGCAAGCGGAGAACAAAGGTTGTCATGAGTCACGTACAGTAAACTACAAAACCAGCAGGAGGGTATAAATGGGACAAAGCCTTATGGACCATTGAATTAAAAGTAACTCAGAAGGTCATAGTGGTACATGACTGGGATTGAGTGTCAAGGAAACATGAGAAGAAGAAAAACAGAAGAATTTGGTGGTAGATGAATGGGGCAGGGTCTTACAAGTCCATGATATGAAAGAAATACAGAAGAATGCCTTACTGATAGATGAGATAAGAAGAAGGAAAAACTGAAGAATGAACCAGTCCATGAATTCAGCAGTGTTTTATGGACAAGTGAGATACTGTATGAGATGAACAGAAGAATGTAGCAGTACATGAATAGGGCAGTGTTTTATGAATGCATTAGATGAAAGAGGAACAGAAGATGCAACAGAGTCTTGAAGACACTGGAAATAGAAGTAAACAGATCACTATAGTGGAACATGGCATGAACAGAGCTGGAAGGATCGGTCAGATCGGTTTTGTGCGTCGTGGTGGTTCACATTCATAATTACAAGTAACTTTTTTATCTGAATCTAATGTGGATGCATCTGTCTTCTGAAACAGCATGCATGTGCACATCAATACATCTTCGCTTTAGCTGTTCTAGCAGCTATTGCTAGCACTGCTATGAAATCCCTGCACTGCCGGTGCTGACGGATGTCATTGAGGACTCCATGTATGTGCAGAACCAGAAAAGTCACATGATTTCCAATCTGCCTATTCTCATTCCAGTCACATAACCCTATACCGGCTACATATCCAACCTAGAACCAGTGCCTCAGATCCGATCTAAAAAACATCAAATTTGTGCTTTTAAACTGCCCTGAAGAAATCTGATCTGTGTCACATTATTGAGTCACTTCAGGCTGGTAATGTGATCATACACTTAACAGTGGCTCTCACCCCTGGTCCTGGACTGGAGCACCACCTGCTCTGCACGTTTTAGCGTTTTCTCAGCTCACAGCACACATGATTGAACTAATCAGCTCATTAACAGCCTTTTCTGAATTGATATTTGTGTAAATGAACAGGGAAAACAGGACCTCTGTTTTATAATGAGTGTGTGTTGGTAAGAAATGGGCTTGAACCAAGTCCTCAAGAAAAAGATAAATACAATCCCCCCCCCTCAACCCCCATAATCTGAGTACTCTTATTGGCTGCTAATAGATATATTATATAGTATAAAACTTTTTACCCAGAAGAATAACGACCTAAGAGACTGGCGCTGATTTCTTTCTACCACTTTAGAGTAACATTTTTTTTTTCGCCCATGCTTACAGAGATTCCATGCTATATGGCCCGACCTTAATGGGCTAATAAATGTATTAGAGTGATGGAAAAAGTTAAGTGTGTAATAAAAACAGAACTGCTCAACACCATGGCAGTAGAACTACAAGAACCTCAAATGGCTGCCAGTGCCATTGGTTCACTCTACAGAGAGCAGAATGCATTTTCAAGTGGAGACATCTTTTTTTTTTTTTTTTTAAACCACCCAAATTTTTCGAAATATACCAATGGATGCTGAGTCACCCTGTTGTAAGATGATAATAGCCATAAAATAGACTGCTACAGAGATTTTGAGTGATGAAATGTGGCCTGTAGATGTACTATAGGGTTGGAAGTGCATTAGCTGGAATGGTGCTCAGGTTCTGTGGCAGAATTATATCCAGCCAGGTGTTAAACAAGAAGGTTTAAACAGGAATCTATTTCTTTGGATTTAAACCCAAAGTGCAGGTGTCTGGTCTAAGATACTTACAGCAATGTATTGTAAGCCTGCCGTTGTGTCTTTTCATTTGTATAATGTGACTGAGTAAGATTTGAGGGATTTATTTAAAAAAAAATAACCTAACACTCTAACAAGCCTGTTAAACCAAGATAATTCTTTCCTTAACCAGCACCTAATTTGTCTTTAATGATATTTTTGTCTTTACTTAGAGCCCCAATAGGACTCACATTTATTTTGGCATTATCAGCTCATTTCTTTTATCATGCCCAAATAGCAGGAAAGGTCACATGCATAATTAATTGGAACAAAATATTTGGGAATGAAAAGCCTGTGAAGATCAATACAATCAACTCTTTTCTACACCGGCAAGGGTGCCACAGTCATAGGACTGAATTGCTTAATGTGTATGATTTACAGTAAAGCATTGCATTTGCAGTGATTTAAGGAACAGAATGCTGTCGTATTGGAAGATAAAGAAAGGTATAGAAGAAGCGAAGGAACTTTTTTTTGTCAATTATAACATCTTTCTCTCTCTCTCTCTCTCTCACACACACATATACACCGATCAGCCAAGACATTGTGACCACCCACCTAATATTGAGTACTGTAGAACCCCCTTTTGCCACCAAAAATGTGATGGACTGTTTGTTCTAGCACATTTCTATTGGAACCAGCATTAACCTTTTCAACAATTTGAGCTACAGTAGCTCTTCTAATGGATCAGACGACGTGGGCCAGCATTTGCTCCCCATGTGCATCAGTGAGCTTTGGCTACCCGCGTTTTTCTTCCTTGGATCATTTTTCGTAGGTCCTGACCACTGCAAACCAGAAACATCCCACTAGAGCTGCAGTTTTGGAGTTGCTCTGATCTCATCATATCACCCATCACAATCTGGGTCTTGTCACAGTAGTTATAGTTACCGTTATAATATCTTGTAACAGTGGCACCTGGACATTGGTGGGTTATACAGTACAGTATGAGGCAGCAAGTGAACATTTTGTCCCTGAATTTGTCGTGATGAAAGCAGAAAAAGAATGAACAAGCATAAGGATTTAAGCGATTTTGAATATGGTTTGGAAGGTCGCAGGTTCAAACCCCACGACCACCAAGTTACTCCTATTGTTCCCTTGAGCAAGGCCCTTAACCCTCAACTGCTCAGATGTATAATGAATGATAAATGGTGGATCTGGATAAGGGCGTCTGCCAAGTGTAATGGTTTAGTCTCAGGTGACGACCTGAATGCACTGAATGACAGGTTATCAAATATAATATATGGACTTTCAATCAAAGCTAATGGCGATCAATGAAATTGTGGTGCGTGTGAGGGTTTTTTTTTATTTTTTATTTATTTATTTTTTTTTGGCCAGGCAGTGCATTGTATAACCATATTTCAAATTTGGTAATGTATGTTTTTTTTATATTTCATATATGACGACATTTTAATATATGTCCAAATATTATATAAGGATAATAAAGTAAGGATAATAACAGAAAAAGTTTTGTTTTTTATAGCTGAAAATGTTTTCCATACTCCACCGTCATGATCGTAATAGTTCGAAGCTTGGGAAAAAAAAAACGTAGGATTATTAATGATGACACCGCCATATATGACATGGGCAGGGTGGTGAGGTAGTGTAACTCCTCAGAGCTTTTCTTACTTTATTCATTCCAGCTTGCTTCAACAAACATGACATAAGATGAAATTGCATGCTTGTGAATGTCTTGCTGTTTGGTTCCATCATCCTCCCTCGATAGCAGCCTGGGTGTCCGAAGGGACACGGCAGCGCCGGCCTTGCAGATCGGACTTCATTAAAGCGTGCCAGATTGCTCCAGTCAGGGATCACGGCTCCTCCTCTTCACCATTTCCTCCTCCCGCTTCATTATTCCATGGAGTCGGAGCCCTTTATCCCAACGGCAAGGATTAAATGAAGATGGAGGGAAAAAAAATAAATAAATAAGAAAAGTCAAGAGGAAAAGAAGTGGTGAAAATTATCTTATTATAACTTGAAAGAGAAATGGCAGAGAGGGCCGGGCAGAACTTCCAGGAAGATTTCACACCACTGATGGCTGTATGCGATGCAGTCAGTGTTCCTGCTGTACATCCCGCCCATGGTTCTTACCATTTCGTGAAAATAGCCTTAAACACTCTGACCACACACATCGGTAGAGCAGAGAAACAGCTGGTAATCTGTTAAAAGTTTTTATTCGCCTCTTGTGTGACTATTCCCGTCTTAATGACCCAGACAGTTTCATTTAATAGTGCATTTAAATGTTTAAACTTTAAACAATGGACACTTATAAAAGCACAGAAGCGGCTTTACGGAAATATGGATGTCGAACAAAACTACTGCACCAAGGAATTAAAATGGTAAAGTGTATTATTAGGCATTCCTAATATAAGTAACAAGCCTTTCCGTACATATCTCAGGCAGCGGAGGCAGAGATTTACGTTCAAATCGAAACGTTTTTTAGCCTAGAGACTCTTGACAAGGCCCTGAAATCTTAACTGAAATCTTGCCTTGCTTCCTAGCAGCATTGCATACACATTTCGGCCAAATGTATTAAGTTAACATGATACTGCACATCGCCCTTCAGTACAGCAATCACTTATAAAAGTTTTGTAGAAGTAATTAAGTGTGTAAATCAACCCAACCCAACCCAACTCAACCCAACCCAAGGCCAGGTATTTAATGTACATAAACCTCCAGTAGTCTGAATTTTAGGGAAAACTATAATAAAAAATGGTATAATAAAAAACGTCTTATAGCTTATATTAACGATATATCAACTATAAGACCTTATATACATATACACACACAAAAGGGGTGTTTGAGGTAAACTGGGACTTTTGATTGCAAAAAAAAAACAAAAAACAGACCCAGTTATGAAAGTAAAAAAACTCCCTTTATTTCACTATATACTCCCCTGCTACACTCATGCACTTATCCCATCGTCCCACTAGTGCTTGGATACAATAAAGTGGGTACCAGCAACCTCGGCCGGGACCGTCATTCATTGAGGGCCTACTTTAGTTATTTTTTTTTAAACGTTTGCACCGTTCAGATGTTTTACCGAGTCTCATAAAAAAATTATCCGCACTCTGGCTGTAGAATTTATTTAAAATTAACTTTTAGAAAAGACAAATACATCGTTTTTCGGCATAATCTCCTTGCTTTTCAATACACTTCGACAAGCGTCCATATACCCGCATTAAAAAATGCTTTAGGCTGAGCTGCGAGCCATGGATTTACCACTGTCTTGGCTTCTTCGTCAGAAGTGAATCCTCATCCTCGTAGAGCTGCCTTCACGGGATTAAACAGGTGAAAGTCATATGGAACAAGATCAGGACTATAGGGAGGAGGCTTTAACGAATGCTTTTCCAAAACAAAGTTTTAACACAGTGTGGGCAGGAGTTTGCAGACGTGCAGGGTCGTGCAAGATCACAAGTTTAGGCTTCAGATCTTCAATAATCATCTCACATTAACGAGCACTGTTGATTGTTCAAACTTTTTCCTGATAATGATCGTTACCAGTACTGAATCTCTTTAAGAAACTTTGACCTCCCTTAGCGTATCGGGCCCAATTTTGCTTGCAGATATCCAAACACAACTGTTACTTTTTTAAGTGCAGCATGTGGTTGTTTGTGTCCGAAAGCATTATGTAGTCTACTCGCGTATTCTTGGCCATTTTTTGGTGAGCTAGGAAGGTTTAATTTACATTTCCAGATAGCCCTTCTCTTATAGTAAAGCAAGCACCAGGTCAGAGTGCAAGATCTTTTTTTGGTGCCCCTGGGCATTAGAAGACATCTTCTGCTGTAGACTTTCTCCTGTCAGCTATTCATCTTGAACTCACATGTTCAAGCCTATAACCGATAAACAACCACAGCACCAGAATTGGAATATTATTCTTAACTTAATAGATATTTTGAATAATATACTCTTTTTTTATTTTCTTATCAAGCTTCTTCCTCATTTTTTGAGGACATCTAAGGCAGTTACATTTTGTTCAGCTAGTCCCCATGTTCTAGTGTGAAGCAAAGACTTAATTAATGTCTGCAGTTTTGTGATAAGACACAAAACCACACAGCATTTTTTTTTTTTTTTTTTTTTTAAACGTACCCGCACGTGCTTAACAGGGTTATGTTAGGGCATTTGAATTAAGTGGCTCCGTGGTAGAAAATGCAAGGTAGGAAAAGTTTAGGTCACCTTTAAAGTCTGCGTAGCTACTGTATCATATTGTAGTAATGACTTTTAACTTTGTGCTTCCTCTGTCTTTTTGTTTTTAACAAAACAGTTGAGGTTCACGTATACCACCGTATCGATACGAAAGAGAAACAATACCACGACTAGTTAAACTTTTGACTGCTGATGGGTTTGTGTGTGTGTGTGATAGATATTTCACTCATTTATCTTTTATATTACTTCTCCTATATAAGGTCATGTGGAATGTTGGGTTGACCTGCCTCGTACGTATATAAGGGGCTGATAACTCTGTTGATAGCACTTTGAAAAACGCAGGACTGTTTTTAATCCTACTCACGCCCACGTCTGAAGAAATCGTTTTCATCGCCTTTTGAAGTTTAATAAGAAAAAAAAAAAAAAAGAAACGTGGCAGAGTGAATGCCGCTAAGACCAGTGCTGTGTGAAAGGCTGCTTTCAGATCCGTGGGTTGAACATCGCTATCTAATCCCACTCGGTTAATTTGGAGTCAGATCAGCGACACATGCCAGCTCAAAGAGGCCTTGTGTGCAGACACTAATGAAGTTGAACAACCTCCCTGGCGTAGACATCACATCCCCAATCCATCATTAATGCATGTTGTCCTCACAAGTGCATTTTAAAGAGTCGTAGATCCTCACATAGTGTAATATATATATAAATTAAAAAAAAAACTTATTAAGTTTTATCATTACAGGTGTAGCGTGAAATGCGTTTAAGCAGAAAATTTAAATTGTATCCCTGTTGAAGGCTGTTAACTGCTGCACAAATAAAACGACCTAAAACAGTGATGCCCTGAAACTACAGTGTTGCTGTATGTACTGTACTGTATAGTGCGTTAAAGATGATTAAACCTTTTTTTTTTTTTTTTTTTTTGAACAACCATACATTAGGGATATATTCATGCCTTTACATTTTTTTTCTTTGTTCAGAATTTACACATGCTCATACAATTTCAACCAATCACATTGCAAAGGGTTCTCCAGCCCTAGACGAACACCTGCCCTGCACATTTTAGTGTTTTCCCTGCTCTATCACACCCAATTCAATTCAGAAAAGGCTGTTAATTAGCTGATTAGTTCAATCAGGTGTGCTGGGAGCTGAGAAAACACTACAATGTGCAGGGCAGGGGGTTCTCCTGTTCATGTGATTATCTCAAATTGTAGGAGGCATCTGATATAGACCGCAGGGAATGCTGTTTGAAAAAAAACGTATTGGTGAATCTACAGTAGCAACGTCAGGGAAATGGGATGTTCATGAATGATGAGCGCTTTGTAAATGCAGGTTTGTCAGTGTGTAAATAAATGTTAAATAAAGAAATATTTAGGGGGCATTGAAAAAAAGATATATTTGTGGTACTTAACTATGGTGACGAATGGAAACAAGTGCGATTAATTTCTTTTTTAATGCCCTGACATAGCTAAACTAGCTAGCTGACAGAAGTTGGTAATACGCTAGCACATATTCAAGATATTCATCGTGTCTTATTAGCAACTGTCTAGTACATAGGAAATTGAGGACAAGGAAGAAAGTATTTGATGGGTTCCTTAAGGGTGAGAAACCTAGAAATGACGATTTAAACTGAGGAAGATGAGGGAGATCAAGACCAGAAGGTGGTGTTCTGAAGTCGACGTCAGCAATGTGTGTGTGTTTGTGTCTGGGATTTTTCACAAGCTTTGAGGTTAAGTTACTGTAGGGTTTTGCATCTTTCCCGGTAAATCCTGCCTTCTGTGTTATGATTGGTTTCAAGAATTCAGTCTCATCTATGATTGGTTAGATGTATTACTATAATATGAGGCAATCGGTGAGCCAAGACCCTGAGGATGAAAATCAGTGTAAAAACAGGTGGGAAAGAAACGTTGTCATGCAGTTTACTAATCAGGAAGCAAAATGTATTTTCCCAGAAACCCTTCACGTCGAACCGATCGAGTTTTCTTGTTGCCAATGTTTACCTATATATCAGATTATAAAAGGTTTACCCCTTCCCCTCCCCCTCCTTTTCAGATCGGGTCTGACTGTTCTGTTCGAGATAGTTACACAATGCAGTTTTATTCAGACCGGCTATTATCATGATTGTTAGTAAAATATTAGGGTGCATGTAAGCGCACCTAATGTTCGTTGTTAAAAGCACTATACAAATAACCTTCGAATTGATTCGAAGCTTGGGCCGGCGCACTGCCTCTAAGTCGATTCTAACATAACCATTAAACATTAACCAAAAGGGCTACATTTCTCTTTGCTTTCAAAATCTTCAGACCTATTCTGTATTAGTCATGCACCTCCAAGATAGATGATCTGACCTTTCCACACAATAGATTTATTCATGCCCGCAAACATCCTCGATTCCAGCATTATGCAGATTCAACTAGACTAGGGAGCGCTTTTATTTGGCCGTTTCTTGCCACAGCCTGCCCTAGACTAGGCAATCCGTTTAAATAAGACGGTAAAGGATGACGGTGGATTATGAGTTTACGGCAAGCGAGTGTAGTTGGATAAGACTTATAAATGACTAAATATGTAGCATAGAAATGTATGAAATGTGCACCCACTCATGAATGCAGAGACAAACAACACGAATACAATAAAACCTTTGAAAGCAATCATATTTTCTAAGAGGAGCAATCCATTTTCAGACATCATTCATAAGCGATTGTGGTCAAGTGATTCGCAGGATATCGATGGAAAAGCTTTTTTTTCTTGTTGTCGTTATTGCCGATAGTCATTTTCTTTGCAACTCATCTTCAGACAACAAACTGTACAAACTGTGTCAGATCTTCCAGAAACACTTGAAAATAAAGTGGAAGATTTGCACATAATTAAAGGCCGTATCAGCCGGCTTCTGCGGTACTTGAGTTAAGTGGAGGTTGCTGCGAAAGAAAAACAAACTGCATACATTTATTGTAGGTACTTTACTTACGGTATATGTGATTCGCTGTAACTGTATTTTAATGGAATGAAAAAATAGCACTTTCTGGGGTTTTTTTATTTATTTATATACAGTAAAACCTTTTTATTCCTGCATTTTTTAACTGTTACAGGAACGTGGGTTTAAAAGATAATGAAGTGAACCTTGGAATGTGGTCAGCCAATTGAAAAACCGTAAAGGATAAATTTAAAATGAATCAAATGGTGAGACTATTTTTAAAAAAAAAAAGAAAAAAAAAAGGGAAAAGCATTTTCTGAGAAAAGTCTACATTTCAGCTTTCAAATGCTTAGTCAGCTCTAAAGCCTGAAAGGTTCAAAGGAAACAGCATGATAGCAATGTGCAAATGATGTGCGCCAAAGCCCGGGCAATATCGGCATTTCATGGCATTTCAATGTTCAACCTGCAAAAGTATATCCTAATAAACCATTAATTAGCAGAATGAGCTGGACTAGTTATCCAGATCTCGTTACGTCTCTTTATTAAACTTTAGAACCCTTTGATATTGTGATTATGATTACAGCCTTACTGTAAGTCTGCTTGTTAATGATGCTACAAGCTTGGAACACATTTCTTTTGGAAGTTTGGCAGAATAGTTCCACCTCAACCAGGTCAATGCACAGCCGTTTTCAGGTTTCCCCAGAGATGCCCTGTTGGGTTCAGGTCCGGACTCTGGCTGGGCCGCTCCAGGACTTTCACAGAGTTGTTCTGAAGCCACTGCTGTATTTTCTTGCCTACACTTCTGCTCAAAAGTTTGAGATCACTTTCAAACTGCATGGTCGTTCCTGATTTTTATTTCTTTCTACATTGTAAAACGATGCTGAAAGTGTCCAAAATATGCAACAATCAACTTTAAATTTTTTGAATTTAAGTGATTTTAAATGCACTTCTTCTCCCCAGCAGAGGTAAGTTTTGGTCTTGTTTTCCTGGGATGGCCTTCATGAGAGCCAGTTTCTTCATGCTGCTTGATGGGTTTTGCAAACGCACTTGACAATACTGTTCTTGCGAGAACTATTCCAGAAAGGCTGACCTCCGTGTCTGCTGACTGCTGTTGTGGTGGTTGTCTTCACATAATGACCTAATTCCATATGTGTTCATATGTTGATCATTTTGAAATCTTTACTATTGTTGTAGAATGTAGAAAATAAATGTGATTTTAGAGCGGTCGTGTAAATGGGATATTTTAGTCATTATTTTTTTTTAGCAAACACAGTTCTTTTTTTTTGTTGAGTTTGTCATTGTGGAATATTGTGTGTAGAATGATGAGGGGAAAAAAAGATTTGAATGGATTTTAAAATGAGTATGAAACATAACAAAGGTGGAAAACTTTCCATCGATATGGAATATAGATAAAAGTGACAGTACCCGGACTAATTAACCCGGAAAGCTACTGAAACTCAAAGTACAGGGTGGGCCATTTATATGGATACACCTTAATAAAATGGGAATGGTTGGTTATATTAACGTCCTGTTTGTGGCACATTAGTATATGTGAGGGGGCAAACTTTTCAAGATGGGTGGTGACCATGGTGGCCATTTGGAAGTCGGCCATCTTGGATCCAACTTTAGTTTTTTCAATAGGAAGAGGGTCATGTGACACATCAAACTTATTGGGAATTTCACAAGAAAAACAATGGTGTGCTTGGTTTTAACATGACTTTATTCTGTCATGAGTTATTTACAAGTTTCGCCCACCCTGTATTATGCAAACATTATCTTTCCTTATAATTAGTTACAGGTACTGCTGAAAATAGAGGTTATTGTTCAAAAACACATTCTTCAGATCTAGAACATATTTGGGTCCCTTATGTAAATTGTATACGGCCATAATTTTCAACAGTTTATATGTTTTCTTCTATGTATGTAATTTTCTTGAACACTACATTTACTTTTATGTAAATGACTTAATGGAAGGTTGACATGAAAGTGACACGTAGACGTTCCAAACGCTAAATCCCAGCAGGAGTTTGTTGGTTGTCAAAACGTTGTGGTGGTGTTAATTTGGCAACGTTATCGATGTCAGGACATGAAAGCCGGAATTACTTTGATGATAAATAAGGATTAGGATAATAAATGCTCCTGACACAACGTTGCAAAAACCCAAATTATTACCAAAATTGTAGACAGAGCATGATTCAAAAGTTACAGTCGAGAAATATGGAAGCTAAGCAGCACCTTATAATAACATTTCCAAGTAACAATAGATACACATGCTGCGTGTGGGAAGCTGTTGTGTCCATCAGAATTCTCAACCCTGTTAGAAAATTAGGGGATGTGCATGTGGTCATGCACTGTAGGAATGAATGTTGATTAGCATAAATTAATCGAATAAAGGCTAAAATTTCATTATTTTGAGGTTGTATTTGCAAAGTTTTTTTTATTTTTTATGGTTCTTTCATTTAACGTTATCTCAACATAATTTAATCAAATTCATGCGATCTATCTAAAGCAACCAAATAATTGGGTCACCCATTATTTGAAAGTGAAAGATATAACTTGTTAATAACGAACGACTGCAGGGGGCTGTGAGCAAACGTGATCGTGAATGTACAACCTCTTTTTAAAATGTTTGCACAATTCAAATGTTTTACTCTGGCTCTAAGTGTCTCTTCATTGTAGTGTGCTTGACGTCTTCTGTAAATGTCAGTTACGAGAAATTTCAACACGAGTCCCGGATTGACTTGAACGCCATTCGAATATTTAAAGATCTTCATCAATAAAACGAAGTATGTGATGCGGCTAAAATCTCCAGATGACGCAGAGGACACGTCACAGCGCACTCCTATAGATATGAGCTAAGTTTGTGTGCGTTTTAAACGGCACGTCTTCATTTCTTCTCCCAGACGTCTCAGCTGTTCCATCGGTCTCATCCAACAGTTGCATTATTGCTTTTTAAGATATTGAAGGTAATCTGGGGTGAGAATAACAGAGCGCTCATCTCGTGTCAGATGTATGTGTGAGGCGCTGTACTTTGCTTGCATGCACATTTAGATTACCATCTGTGCCCTGAGGGAGAGAGAGAATGAGAGAGACACAGAGAAATGTATCAGGGGTTGATGCCAATATGCTATTCATCTGTTTTTTTTTTTGTGTGTGTGTGTGTGTGTGTGTGTGTGTGTGTGTGTGTGTGTGTGTGTGTGTGTGTGTGTTTTTGAATACTCAGGTTAATACAGAGCATGAGTGTGTGCATGAGAAAGAGAGAGAGAGAGTGATGAGATTATACGTGCAAGAAATGAGAAATGGATAGCGAGGAGTGGCGATAAAGGAGTGCTTTTTTTGTTGGTGTAAAGAAAAAAGCTAAGTGAAATGGAGAAAAGAATGGAGAAATGGGGTGCATGAAATAAAGAATAAAGTGGACACAGAGTATTGTTTGGACTTGATCAGTGCATTAACTTGATTAGCGTAAAGTAGGTTAGTAATGTACCAGTCCAGTACAGGATACCAAGTATTGGCAGCACCAAGTACCTGTGTAGTACCACATATTGAACAATGTGCTGGTCCAGGTGGTGCCATAAATGGTGGGAGAGTAAGTAATGACGATTTCAAGGGCCCCTAAGTGACCCTTAAAAGGCTTTGGTAATTGAAGAATGTTGTTTTTGTCCTGGTTGGGGGGGCCCTTCATATGAGGCCAGAATCTCTAATGTTGCCCCTGGCTGATGTAACTGAGTACACAGAGTATTAGTGATGCACAATATACCAGTACTAAAAAAATACACCACGACACTACAATTTCCAGAACTTTATTTTTTACTATGCGTAGGTTTATATGGTCTGACTAATAGGGCTCTGTCTCTTTAAGCACAATGCTGATAGCCGTGACATGCATGATGTAGCGGGGGGGGAAAAATCTCGACTGAGTTTGTAATATGAGCCGCACGAAGCTTTTAAATCAACCGCAAGCGAAAGTAGAGCACTTTCAGAGACTAGACTTGAAGCATTGGTTGCAGCAAAGAGGAAGGTCGAAGTGAAATACTGAGATTTTTCTGTTAAAAAAGACGAGAGCCTGAACACAGCAGCACCGCTGTGCGTGCGCTGTTTTATCGTGTGGCAGAGTTAGGTTTACATTTTTACATTCACTGCACATTTGAGATTCTCTCTTCTTAAATAAAAAAGGACAAAGTGTATACCAAGAACCAAAAACAACTGAAAAAATATATATATTTCAACCCACTGAATCTAATCCCTCAGATCACCAGCGCTTTATTGACCTTTTGCACGTGACATTAAGACGTCTATCTACCATAATACTGTCCACTTCTGGATGGCAAAAGGGACAGATCAACATTGCGCAGACCCAGCTACTCGCAATCCATGGTTCCACTGTATTAGTAAATTAGTAATTACCTGCACATTGTTTCACGAGGCACTACAAACAGCATATTCCATCATCTCATTTCCAACCGAAGTACAGAATAAGCTAACGCTCAACAGAACAGTAGCTAGCTTGCTCTTTTATCCGTGTGACAAAGCATGAGGTAATCCGCTAAGTGTTCACATAATTGTCGGGTAATTTTTCTATGATTTTGTGGCTCTGTAACACACTATGAAAATCATTATCAATAAAACCACACAGTAGCCTAATGTCAGTTAACAGTACGTCCTTCTTTGAGACTGACGCGATAGTAGTCACATGTCGGCAAAAGGTTACTAGTAATGAAGGTAGTTAGGGAGCGTGTAAAAAATGCATGACCTAGACAAAAGTGTAAGATTCTACAAAACTTAAAGGCATCTAATTCTCAGGGTATCTAACACACTACACTGTGGCTACAGGATTTATTTTATTTTCATAGAATATGTAAGTTATTAAAGATTATTAATGATACACAAATAAGTGACACATACAACCCAAGACTAGTCTACAGTATATACCAAGGACTAGGATTATTATATATTATATACATCATTCTAGATTATGTAATTCGGAGAAAACGTGAATATATAGTTTATGTTTAAACCCTTCATTTGCTCTTCAGAAAAATATTTTGCTATTTGCAAATGTGCTATTATTCTCAGACTTAATTCCTCTAATCAATTTCATGTTTTCATTTTCAAGAATCATTTACAAAAAAATTACATAACAGTCCTAGAGTATGATAAATCTCTTTAGTTTCATTCGAACGTTTTTAAGGTACAGAGGTAATTCACAAACCAATTAGGTTCCCTCCAATATGATGAATTCATCGCTATTATTTTTCAAACCCTAAAAAAGTATTCATTCATAAATGCCGAACGATTTTGTTTGGCACCATTACAGACGTGTCACGATACCACAATACTGCTACTTTCTTCTGTTTTTCTTCCCCTGTTCCTAATTGGCAGTATAAATTCATATGACAGGAAAATTCAGCCCCTTTGTAGTTTGTAATGTACCAGTGTAAAACTGGATAATGAGTAGATGTTGTTTTGAAAGAGACATTTCAAACGGAGTGTTGTGAATGTGTGACCTTAACATAAGAGATGTTGCTTAAAGATGACATTCATACTGCTCACATGGCTGGAGTCAACACCATTGCTAGGCAACTGGGTAATGCAGATGCATAAAGACGTCTCACTATACTGTAAATAAGACAATTTATATAGTGGGTAGATGGCTTTTATACGTTTAATATACTGTAAAAAACAAAGTGAAAATGAAACATATGATTGACATCCGGAGAAAACGTAACATTTATTAAACCATAATCTTAAACAAGATGATAAAAGTCTTAGACAACTTTTGCAAGCATGGTGTTACATCTAACCAATATAGTTGCAGCTACAGTATTCTCAGCTCATGGTGACACTGGATTCTCACTTTACTTTCTCACCCGTCATTTGTAACCTTATTTTGTCGGACTTTTTATAATACTCTGAATGTCCACTTCTTGCTTTAGAGTTTGGAGTGAGGAAGCAGGAATGAATGAACTCTTGCTCCTTTCCTCCATTTGTTCCAGTCGATTTGGTCGTTTCCTGTCCTGCCATATCCTCCGCTCTGCTGCCACCTGAGCTGTTGTGCCTGTCTCTTTTCTGTTTCTTCTCTCCGGTCCTTCTGTCGTTCACACTCTCGAGTGGGAGGAAGCATAAGCACTGCCAGGATAGCGAGAATGGAACTGGCTCACATTGGGGCGTCAGTCAATTCAAACTTGATGCACTTTCTTCTTATGTTCTACAAAACGCTACATACTTCTAGTTTTCTTTCACTGTTTCTAATTGTCAGTGTAAATTCATATGACATGAAAAAAAAAACGGAAGTGAGTTTTTTTTTTTCTTCTCCAAAAAAGCACTGTATGCCTTATGTCCTTCCTGAGCTCAGAGTGCCAACTTACTGCTCTATGAATCATATTCAGGTTAATGCCCCTCCACGGGTACCTCCAGCTGCTCACACTGTGAGGAAAAGAGGTGTTTTGTTTTCATTGTCACCAGTTCAGTAGTCCTCTCTACTTGGTAGGTGGCATTTTGTTAAATGCGCTTGGTCGGGGGAAGAGAAAGATGGAGGAGAATTGTTATAAACATAAAAACGCTTGGGAAATTATAATAGAGTTTTGTCAAATGTCTGGAAATCAATGAGCTGTTTGGAATGCTTAGAACACTTTACTCAATTTGTATATACGCAGGATTCACCGAACAGCAATAACATTAACATGCATCCCTCCATCTACCCATCTAGGAACCTCTGTAGTCCAACCTGGGACGATGGAGGCCAAAGGTGATCATTGTATTTATTCCTGGATCTGGAGGTGCAAGGGGACAGTGCTAACCACTAAGCCACCGTGCCACCAACATTAACACTACATAACATTAACCTATTAAACATTAAACTGGTGACAGAATCATGGGAACCCAAGGTTTATTTATGCCTTTAGGGAGCCATGATAGAAAGACATCAAAACAGCCAGTGGCACAGAGCCTGCAACAGTCCACAGATTCCAATCCGATCAAGCAGTCCTATGGGAAGCCATACAAAGAAGTCTGATCAATGGAGGCCTCACGCACATCACCCAAAGGGACTGCTGCCAACATCCTGTTTTTAGACACCACAGTGGTGGCGTACCAGAGGCATTGTGGAGCCTGTGGCAAAGAGCTGCTCCAGTGGCACAAGGAGAACCCGCACAACACTGAGCATATAATACTTGTAATGTGTTTTAATGCTATGCCTGATCAGCGTATGCCTTGTGAGTGGTCTTTTAAGGAGAACTGAGTAGAAATACATAAATAAGTCCAGGACAAGGGCGGAGCTCATTTTTGGAAGAGGATACATATTAATATTGTACGTGTTTGAAATGAAGACACATGCATGGCATTAATACAAATCACAGTTTGACAATTATAATCTGCCACCTCAAACAAGCAAATTGTGTAACATTACAAACTACAGTCACAAGTTTTACTAGCTAAGAGTCTGGTGAGGAAGTGCTTGGCTGTAGCCGGTTTATCATACTATAAGTAATACTCAGGAACTTAGTTCATTGATGTTCCACAAGAATAAACATTACTATAAACTAGTAAAAAGCATGGTTTTGTTACGCAACCGCTTTGTAATAAAACACAAGGACATGCTGTTCTGTGGAAACTCTCAACTATGTGGTAGCAATAGCCAGTTAGATTAATGTACCACCCACAGCAGTTCAGGATGTTTCATTCCGAACCATGTACGCTCTCTGCTTTTAGTGCAGAAAGTGCTGTCCTCACTTTATGATGCTCAACAAGATGTTGTGTAGTAATAATGCCAGATATGCTTAAACCAACAAAGAAATTAAAGTGTGAAATGCTGGGTTCTTTTGACACTTGGTTTTTCACAATCTGCTCTTCTAAACAAGTTCACACTCATCATATTGCTGTTGATTTCCAAGCGAGAATAGCACTTCAACAGACACAAAACCCGAGCCAAAACTTTCAGGGCAGGCACTTTGGAACTTAAAACTGGAATTTGTTTCAAAATAACAAGATGCTCATGAAAAGTGAAAGTTTATGTACAAGTGTGATCTGTGTTTAAATGAACTTCACGTCAGAAAATGTGCCTGTACTTTTATGTTCTTTATATTTTTATTTCTCGTTTTTTTGTTGTTGTTGTTTTTTTGGGGGGGTTGGGGGATATGGATTTTATTTATGTGTCTTTACTCTGGTCAGACTTCCAGTGGAACCAACCACACACGCATATACACACTGGGGATAGAAATCGTCATACAGTATAATCACAACGCCTACCTGCCAATTCTGTTTGTATCATGATTTTATAAATGTCCCAATTCTCTACCATATACTGTTTTTAAGACTTTGTTACAATTTTAAACAAATTAAGTAAATACTTTGCTTTTACTACACAGAATGCTGTGCTGACTGACAATCGGTAGGATTATGGACAAATGGCTTATATCAACTCTTTAAATGCAAACAAATATACAGTCGTACTTTTCATACTGCAAAACACATTTTCCCATAGCAAATAATGTAAATGCAGATAATTCGTTCCAGCCACCCAAAATTATTACCGATATTACTGATCATATTTTTGCATATAAAAACAACTAAAACATTTTAAAAAGACATGTAAAGTAAATAAATTGACATTGAAACTCACTGAACCTTAATTTACGATTCCTCTTGGTAATCATAAATTAAAAAACGAATCAGAAAGTGGCTCCCTTTTCTTCTTGCGACCGTCCTTGCTAACGTTTTTGGGACCCATTGTGCAAAGTACAAAAAAACCCTTGCTTGGCTTTACATAACGCAAACAAGTTTTGAACGGTTCGCGGATGTACGCACAACTTAGCCAGTGTTCATTTTGGCTCGGATCGTTCATTTGGGTACTGACAATGCTTCGTATGCTGAAGCAAATTCCTTGCAAAATTTCAGTTCTTAAGGCGAAAACTTATGAGGCGAGGCGTTCATATGCCGAATGTGGCGATCTGTGAAATGCCCCACACAATATTCACTATATATCACTAATCATGTATCACTAGTCATGTGTAAAAGTTAGTGTCCTCTTTTTTACTAACTATAGTTTTGTGTAAAATCATAAAATTCATCTAACCATGGGTTAAAGACATGTTCTGATCAGATGATTTTTATTATGTTTTTACACATAAAAAAAAAAAAAACAGCCTAGTTGCTTTCGGGAGATGGGAGAAAACCAGAGAACCCAAAGGAACCCCACTCAGGCACAGGGAGATCATCCGATACGGTTCGGCCTGTTGATCTGAAATCAGCTTGAATCACAAATAAGGCATTTTAACATCTGAGACAAGGTTCAATACGGTATACACCATCTTCATCATTTAGACAAAAGCAACACACACATATACACACACGTTTGGGGACCAACACATCTCCAAGAGCCTCCTGAGCAGGGAAATTGGAGCCATGACTCACTGCAGCTTGACTGACAACAGAAAAATTCCATTAAAAATGTTGCAGCCCTCTCAAGGTACATGTACAGTATGTGTGTATATAGGGGTGTATAGATTTTTGCACATGCACTATGTGTACTGTATGTGGTGGGTAGTTTGCAATCTCCCTTGTGTTTGTGTGTGTGTGTGTGTGTGTGAGTGTGTTTGTGAACAGGGCTAGTGCAGAGAGGGCATGAGGAATCCGTAGAGGAATAAAGTGGCGCTCCGCACTCATTTATCACTGTCATTGTGTTAAGTAAGTCTATTACCGACTTTAGGGTTCCACACTGAGGCAAGCCGAGGTTCCCAGAAACACATACATCTCACTACACACACATTAATAACTTTATTACCCGCCATGCCAAGGTGAATCTACTGCTAGAGCATGTAAAGCTGAATAGGAGAAGATTAAATGTGGCTAAGATATAATAACTAATTACAGTGTGGACAGCTTATTATGCAGTGGTCTTGTTAAGCCGTTTTTACAACTTATATTATGAAGTTATATATATGAACATATATTCATAACTTTATTAGCATTAGCTTTTATGATTAACGGAATCTATCTATCTATCTATCTATCTATCTAGGCATCAATTAATTTATTCCTGTATTGTCTTCCAATTTGGTCCTTTACCAATGCTCACCCACTAGCTAGCAAGTTTTATCTTCCACCATCTGTTGCTTCGCCAATTTCCCGCCTACAAGGTAGCACCCTCTCCAGCCCCACCCCCACCCCGACATATTTTCTCAATATGTTCCCTTGCCAGTCCCCACCCACTACCAATGTCTCCCCCATTCCATTTTCTCCCAGTTTGTTCATACACCAATTCCATCCCACAAACCAGCTATAGTACACTACATGGCCGACATACAGTACCAATATGTGAACTGTTGCCAAAAAGATGGAATACAACATGCAACAATATCTTTGTGCATTGCAGCATTACTTTCCCTTCACTTAAACAAAGACTCCCGTACCTATTTTCCACTGGTTTAGGGATGTTCACAGACAGAATGAGATGTCAGGCGTCCACAGACTTGACCGCACTCCCATTTTGTTTTGTTTTGTTTTGTTTACTTTTCTCAATGTGTACTCCTTTTCAATTCCCACACACTAGTGAGCTACATCTCCTCTATCTTTCACAATTTAGTCCCCCTACAAGTCAGCCTAATTTCTACCTCATTTTCTCTCAGTTTGTTCCAGCTATTAAATCATTTTAAAATGCTGGCATTGTAAAACTCATCTTCCACATCCATGAGCTTACTGATATCGGTATCATACACTCTTTTGGATTCATGGCTATGGTCAGCTGCGGCATAATCATAATTTATAACTCATCAATATGGCAAATATTTTATTCATTTATTTATTTTTTATCACTGTAAATGTAATGAATGTGTGGGTGCTGATTTTTTATTATTATATGTTTTTATTTATTTATTATTTTTTTTATCAGAGCCCAAGAAATAAGCTATGGTATAGAATAAAACCTAAAAATGATCAAATACTGTGATCAAATATGTAGATTTAACAAAAGCGGTGTAAAATATAAAAGCAACCAACAGCAACAAAAAAGACACAGACACTTGTTCTTATTTTTGTAAGAACAAAGGACTCGAGGTTGAGCGTATTATCTAGAGGAGCAGCATTTGTTTTTCCTTTTGTGCAGGTTTATCGCTAATTTTAGTCTTGCTGCTGTATTGCTACTCACTTCTGCGGAGGTCTTATTTCACTTGTTGGCATGGATTCACATTGATTTAATTCTTGATTGTTGCTGGCTCTTGATTAAAGCTCCTCACCCCAGCATTCCCAGGTAGACAGAATTCCAATGGAAATCTTATGGAATGAAATTTGTATAGGTGAAAGGTGGAAAGCTTTAAAAATTCCAATGGCTATTAAAGTGACTATTAGACTACTGTGTGGCGTATCGTAACAAAATCTTTAAAACTACAATTAATATTGAATCGGGATATTTAAAAAATCATTACTCAGAAATCACAGAATCAAATCGGTACCTATGCATCGTGATAATATCATATCAGGAGATCCCTGGTGATTGTTATCCTTAGTGACCATTACAGTCTATTCTCTGCTTAGGATTGAATTATATTACTAGTCATTGATTAGATTTGTGAATCATTGCCAATTGCACATTAGGGAAATTAAATCAATCAGTAATGTTGTTTTCTTTCCATAACCTACCGATAGTGTAATAACACATCATTAATTTCTTGTCTTATTATGTCCAATTCCTCTGCTTTTTTTCTCCCAGAGACTAGGAAATATTGTATATTTATACAAATTAGACCGTAGTCTTGGACTTTAATAGCTAAAAATCACTTGAAGCTAAATTCTAATAATAAACATTCCCATCCTGAAGTCATTTTAAAAAACAGCAGGATACACTATGTGTAGCCGTGCCATTAATGATGACAGCACATATTTTAAGAACATGTGGTGTTGCTTATTACTTATACAGTATATTGTTTACACTCTAAACCTTACAGCAAACTCTCAGGACTATGCTCCTGATAAGTCATTCCTTTACGTCTCTTGTTGATAATCTGCATGATGTGTGTTTGTTTGAGCCAGAAATACACCAAACTTCATGGAAAAAATAGCTGGTAACATGATTAAATTTTTTCAAAAAAGAAATAAATACAAAGAGCTCTGCATGGAACCTTTTATATTTTTACCGGTCTGGATCAGCAAAATCAGGGAAGCTTAACAGAGCTAAATTTAAAATGCAGCAATAAAGACATCAACAAGGCAGAGAGGAGGGTCAGATTTCTCTGGATCTCGCTAATTTGTACTTCTTTTTTTTTTTTTTTTTTTGATCGTTTGATCTGCAGAAACAGTGCATGAAAAAGAAAAGGCATTTTGAGGTAACACTATGACCTGTCAGGTTGTCCAAATTTCCATTTCCATTTCTCACTTTATTAATTATTCATAATGGATGTGCTTTTTATTTAACTTGAAAACCAACTCCAAAAAGTATTTAGCATAATGCATGGGAGAAAAAAAAAAGTTTTCTGCCTCCTTTCTGTGCTGTCAGGGGCAATGACTGGTTTATTCCTAAACAATAATTGTGTTGTTGCCTTGGGTTTGCTGCTGTCCATGGTCCTGATCCTTATCCGATTTAGACTTAATGAAATGTGAAAAGTTGCCAAGCCTTTATTTTTATTAATTTAGCACATTGTTTCATGCCAACCACATAATAATTTAGTCATATTTGGAGAGCATCAATGATTCCATCTTTTATTGGTCCCATTCATTGACTATTTTTATCTATTTCTGTCCTACTAGGAGTCACAAGGGAATATTGCTTTCCTAAAAAGACTTTTAAATGTGTAAGTGCTATAGGTTGTGTAGTGTAGTCTTTGTACTGCCTTTATTTTGAAGCCCAGAGGAAAAGTCCTTCATTTTTGATGGACTAATAATGTACCCTAAATAAACATGTTCCTGCAGTGATTCTGGCTTTCTGCTAAGCTTTGGACAACTGATGATAGTACCGGGAATTGGCAGTTAATTCTAACTTTCTATCAAGCAGGATGATTGAAATGTCTGTGGGAAAAAATAGTGCCTGCAGCATCAAGACCAACAAAAATAAAGTGTGTTGACTTTGAACCTATTTTGTATTCTTTACCATAAACCCCATTCTCTGATTTATTCTGCTCATTATACAAGAATTAAGTGTCTCTCCAGTGGCATAGCGGTTAGCACGGTGGCCACAGACCTCCAGGGCTTAGGGTTCGATTATCACCTTGCGTTTGTGTGTGTGGAGTTTGCATGTCCTCCCCGTTATAGGTGGGTTTCCTCCAGGTGCCCCGGTTTCCTCCCACAGTCCAAAGACATGCAACTTAGGCTAACTGCCTGTAGTATGCATGTGTGCCCTGTGATGCATTGTCTTTTTTAGAGATTTTAGACATCTCTGTGTGTCGGTGGAAACAAAGATATGGCAAAGAAATCAAAAACAAGCCAATTATATTTTCCATCAAATAAGACCTTATAGACGAAACCCTCCGCCGGCTGGTTGGTCAGCTCCACGGTTGTCTGGTGGGGTGTGGCTCAGCAGTAGTTCATTTACCGTGAAACTGCATGTTTGGAAGAGGAGTTAAACAAAGAGAATTTGAGGTATAAGCATTATGTGAGGGGTATTTCCAAAGGTGGCCAAAGTAAAAAAAAAAAATTTGCGCTTTTCTGATTTATTTATTTTGTATATTTGTCACACTTAAATGATTCAGATAATCAATCAAATCTGAATTTTACACAAAGATTCAAGATTCAAAGAACTTTTTTAATCCCAGAGGGAAATTGCTTTGTCTTGGTCATACAGTTGTCTTGGAGCTTTGACAGGTCTGATAACCTGATAGATAAATATATTTTTTAATATAATTTTAAAATAATTATTTCATTTATTAACGGAAAAAAATGGCACTATAATTATTAAAAATACAGGCCTATTAGCTCACAGTAGCCTTTTTCATAGCAAAAAATGTCTCTTTCTTTCTCTCTCTCTCGCTCTCTGCTTCCCAATTGCAAACGTGCTGTTTTTGTTGCTGTTTGCAACCAGTTCAGCCTCTGATTTCAAACACCTGTTATGTTATTAGGCATGTCTCGAAGGAAAGGCAAGTCATGCACCTATGCATAATAGTCAGCAGGTGGTGAAATTCCTGCTTCAAATTCTACACACCACTGTCATTAGGTAGCGCAACGCCATATTTTTACGTAAGTACAGGAATGTACAAATATTTTCTATAAAATAAAATAAAATAAAAAAATCCATCTGCTATGCTTACAACTTCATAACTGTCTTTTTAAAAAGAAAGATATGCGTATGTCCTCTCCAATGTCATGCAAAATTATCTTTGTCCTTGTGGGAGGTTTGGATGTAGCAGCTCGGCCATGTACATTGACCCTGTGGAGCTCCCAACGAAAATAGGAGAAATGTTTTTGTTGGGAGCTCCACAATGTTCTCCTTGGTGGAGAGTTTTGATGGAAACGGGAGAGTTGAGGTGCACATTTAATTCTGCAGTGAGTTGGGCAGCTGTGGTTTTATGTTTTTTAATACAATCCGGGTTATCACCCGGACATCCCTTTCAGGCAGCTTCCCTTTGTGTCCACAGTTACTCATGTTGAATGTGGTTCGTCCTTCTTGGTGGTATGCTGACATTACCCTGGATACCGTGGCTCTTGATACATCACATCAGACTTGCTGTCTTGGTCATAGATCCGCCAGCGAGACACGCACCAACAATTTGTCCTCTTTTGAACTCTGATATGTCTCCCATTATGTTGTGTGCATTGCAATATTTTAAGCAAAACTGTGCTATTACTCTGATAATTAAACCTTCACACTCTGCTCTTACTGGTGGAATGTGCAATCAATGAAGATCGGCCACCAGGCTGGTCAAATTTAGCCATGAAACCTCCAACACTAAATTGGCCAGTGTTTCAGTTTCACTGTCCAACCCCTGTACTGTATGTACCAGCAGAATGGTAAGAGGATCATGAGCACCATAGGCACATCTATGGCTGGTAGGACCATAGATGAATGAAAGGCCAGCTCATGAATTCCAATCCCACAGAAAAGCTAATGCAGCACAAATTGCTCAAAAGAAATTATTTTTGGCTATGATAGAAAGCTATCAGAATACTCAGTGCATCACATCTTGCTGGGGCTTAGCAGGCAAAGAGATTAAGGTTGTTGATTCAGCCTCCAAAATCTCTAGATCTCAATACAAACATTTCTGATCCACGGAGGTCCCATGTTGCAACTTACAGCACTAAAGGATCTGCTGCTAATGTCCTGGTGCCCGACACCACAGCTCACCCCTTGTTGGGTCCATGCCTGAAAGGGTCAGAGGTGTTTTGATGGCAAAAGGGAGCCTAAAACCAGGGTGGTCTTAATGTTAATGGTTTTAGTGTTATGGCTAATCGGCGTATACAGGCTGATAGATGTTTATGATTGACTAGTATGAATGTGACTGACAGAAAAGCAAAAGTATGCTGTTCTCACCCAGTCAGCATGACAAATTTACTGCTTAATAAGACGAGTCCCCGGGTTATATCCCTACCAATACAGTTTTCTTTCATTTGGTGATGTTACTTGACTAATTTAAAAATAATAAAAACATTTTGTTGCAGTGATTTCTTGATCTCTTCCTCCTTCTCAACACCCAGACTCCTGCACCAGAACCCGAATTAGAACTAAATATCTAAAGTGTAATTTAGGACCTGTAATTTTGGTCACTGAAGCTGTAAACTTGTCAAGATTAATTGTGAGCAAACTCTGCCTCTGCTGAGTTTGCTCATATGTACTTCTTTGCTGAATGGCTGATGAAACAGCATGTAAAAGCCGCTGCTTCCACGCTTCGACATGGATTCAATCCAAATTGTTTAAAGGGCAAACCGTCTGAGAATAAACCTGAATGCGAACAATTCCGCTTTTGGTGTTACTTTTTTATTATTCATGCTATCGATATACGCTGTTAGTGCACCATAGGAACTGCAATTCAATATAGAATAAATAGCACTACGATAGCGCATACAAACACAGACACAATTTGGACAAGTCTGGCCAGACTAGTGCATGTATGTTCTAGTGCTCTTTAACCTCAAGTGATATGTACAGGATGTTTGATGACACTATATGATATTAACATTTGCAACATTTGCATTCCAGATTTACAGTTAAGGAGGTTAAAGGTCTTGCTTAAGGGCTAAGCATCAGCAGTCTGGTGGTGCCAAAATTTAAACTCATAACCTTTTAATCAGTGGATTAAAGCTTTAAACACTTAGCCACTGCAATTATTGACCTCCTGCTGATTACACCTTTTGATATGTGGATTAAAAAATCAGGAGATAATCTGAAAGCATGGGTGAACCATGTGGAAAGTAATATACTTTTTAACATTATTATTATTATTATTATTATTATTATTATTGTACTGTTATTTTCTTTTCTTTATCAGCCAGATAATACCATCACTTATGTTCCCACTGGAAACGCCAACATTGATGTAGTGTACCTTTATAAATGATTAAAGATAGATAATTGGTTTCTGATAATTGGGTTTTTTGGTAAATTTAAGAGTAGTCTGAAAAAAAAAGCGGATTCTGGTGAAATCTGTATATTTGCAGTTATACAACTATACTGTATATTGCTACTTGCTGGAAAGTTTTGTCACTTTCAGACATGTATGCTGTCTGGACAAAAAATTTATTGGATTTAAATAAGCAAACACAAGATTGGATATCCAAGATCCAAGATTGGATAATTACTGCATTGATATGATTCAGTGGCGAACATTTCTATAACCCTAACTGAAGCAGTGAAAGGCTTCTCATTTCTTAAACAAACACGTCAGAAGACGTATCCCATGGTTGTGGAAAAGATGCTACTGTGTTTCAGAAGGAACAAATTATTGGCCTGCGACAGGCAAAGAAAACAACTAAGGAGATTCCTGAAATGACTGGAATTGGGTTAAAAACTGTCCAATAAATATGTATATTATTATAAATTATAAATAATAAAACTATCATCTTTGTGGAAGAAATGTGGTCAGACTTAAACATTGGATGAAGTACTGCAGCATCAACAGTAGAAATCACAGCTATGTTTATGTGAGAGCATTTCCATGTGCATAATGTAATGAGAACTCACAGGATTGGGACTAAACAACTGTTTGGCCATAAGAACACCACTTGAAAGTAAAACTAATTTGAGATCATGTCCACATGTAGCCGGGTATTTTTAAAAACTGAGATTTTTCTACTTCGTTAAAAAAAAAAAAAAATCTGTACACAAGACCTACGTTTTAAAAACGTCTTTGTCCACATGAAAACGCCCTGTTAAGTCTAGAAGCCTAGACGAAACATCTTTACTGGTTCCGCCATGTAGAAGTCCGACCGTCTCTCTGTCACTGCCTGCGGAGTCTGTGTCTTCGGAGTTCTGTATGTGGCAGCAGTGAGCTTCGTATTGCATTCAGGCACCTCTGTTTGTTAACATAATGTGTGAGTAACTGCATGTGTACAGTATGTACACACATGCACAAAGTCCAGTAAACAACGTTAACACAGTCACTAGTTTACTGTACATACTGTAGGACCACCATTGAACAACTTATTCTCATACACAAAGCTGACGTCAAATCAAGGAGAATGGCACACAGACAACGACATCATCGGCACACAAGGTGACATTACATCAATCCACAAGCTTTCTGTTTTGATAACGATCAAAATCTCAGTTATTAAAAATACCCAGCTACGTGTGGACATGGCCTGAAAAAAAGGTTTCAATTTGCTAGGGAGCATAAAGACTAAACTTTGGCGCAGTGGAAAAAGGTCATGTGGAGTTCAGACTGAGAGGAGTTCAGGAGTTCAGACTGACCCTATTCCAGAGTAATTGGCACATCTGGGTAAGAAGGGAAATGCATGAAGCTCTCTATAAGCCTCTGGAGGTAATGTCATGATCTGGAGTTGCTTTAGTTGGTCAGGTGTAGGTTCAGCATTGTTATGAGGCAATTAAATGAAGTCAGCTGACTACCTTAATCTACTGAATGACCAAGTGGAGCTTATGCCCCGATGGCACTGGAAATATTCCAGAACTCAAATAGTGAAAGAGTGGTTCTACGACCATGATTAATCATTTTCACACAGGAATTGGACACCACAAATACCTGACCTTATCCGCATTGAAAGACTTTATGGAGTGTTTCGACTTTCCCTTCATCAACACAATATCTCTGCCAAAAATGAATGCAACTTTGGATGGAATTGAAGCATGTTGTGATGCTTCAAAAGGTTGTTGGAACAACGCCATGGTGAATACGGGCCATAAAAGCTATTTTACATTTGCTTTTGTCCAAAATGTTTTATTTTTAGAAATGTAACAGCATGGCTCACAAGCACTGGACGTATTATACAGTACTTATGCATTTCTGATATACTACATTGGATTGAAAATGCAGTTTCAATAAAGAATGACAAGCTAATTCAGCACAAGCAGGACACTATACATCAGAAGTGTATATATATATATCAGACAGTATATTCAGCATCATTCAGTCTTTGTATTTCCATCTGGAAAATGTGTAAATCTTCTACATGCTCCAGTTAGCACCTTCACTGCGTCTTACTATACAGTACGTTGCTTTAAATGGTTTCAATTCTCTGCCATACCGCATTCACTGGAAGTTAATTAGAATGAGAATGAAAAAAGAACAGACACGCCAAACGAAAACTTACTGTCACTCAAAAATCACTTTTCATACCATGCGCCACAGTGTGTTTGTCTTTACACTTCAGCTTTTAATAGAATTTGCTGCCTAATGTTCTTGTAAATGTTTAATGCCTGTACATTTATGCTTACTGGGTGAAAACCATAAACCCTGCTTCCAAACATGTAAGTGGAACTTTATATGTTTTTTTTTTTTTGTCACTAGTAATAGCAAGCCCAGATTTAATCCATTGGTTAGAAAATTGGCTCGCATTCGAGCAACTTGCGTAACTTTCTCTCCCATGCCTTGTACGGCAGTGCCGGCGTTCACATGCTGGGATGGTACACGGATGAATGGAGGGAGATGAATAGGTCAAACGCTCTGTATTTCTCCGCTTCATCGGTCCCGAGTTATCACTCAAGGAAAGATTTGCCTTACTCGCGCTCTCCTGCTTTATACCTGCTCGGCCTGGGTGAGTGTTTAATGGTGCTCGAGATAAACCGAGTAGGAGGAGGTTGGTGTGTGTGTATGCATGTACCACTGCAGCTGTGTTAAATAGATAACAAGATGCTGACTTGGGTAGACATACTACATCTGAGACAGAGAGAGAGAACAGTTGAAAAGAAAGGGCAGATGAAGGAGGGGTAAAGACCAAGGAGGCAGTCAGCAGGGAGGAGAAAGTACCCACCAAATTATGATGAGACTTTATTTTCCTTCCCATTATTTCTGGCCACTGTGAGTGGGCTGCTCATTGTTCAAGGACTCGGCAGGACTTCCAAGCTCTGTGTGTGTTTTGCATCAGACCAGGTGGTTTACCTGACACCTGTTCCATAACGTCTAATTTGGCTCCATTGAATTGTAGTTTCACTCAGAAAGGCTTATCATCACGATTCTAAAAAGTTTGTTTCACTTTTGTGTGCTCTTTCATCCAGTGAGGTTTGCAGGTTTTGCCTTAGTATAAGTATTCATGTGTCCTTATGCCCCCAGGACCACTCTTTCACAATTTGAGTTATGGACTATGCCTGCGTCATGAGGGGATGAAAAAAATCCATAGGTTCGCGTTTAGTACATTCACAGTATTTATCCAGTGGGCACTATGCATGATGGGTACATCACTTCTTGCGCGTCCTTTCTTACCCTGATGCACTCTGGAATAGTGAACTCATCAGACCACATGACCTTTTTCCATTGTTCGTCACGCTCCCTAGCAAAGCAAAGTCTTTTTCTGATTAGTCTCACTAACAAGTGGTTTTCTTATGGCCACACAGCTGTTTAGTCCCAGTCCAGAGTGTGTGTGTTTGGAAATGCTCTTATATTCACAATTAAAATTAACTGTTATTCCTATGGCCAGTTTTTTTATATACATATATATATTAAAAAAAAGGGTCCAGGTTCGATTCCCGTCTCTGTGTGCATGGAGTTTGCATTGGTAGCTTAGGTTAATTGGAGTTTCCAAATTGGCCGTAGTGTGTGAATGAGTGTGTGTATGTGTGTGTGTCCTGTGATGTATTGGCACCCTCTCCAGGGTGTATCTGGGATAGGCTCCAGGCCCCCCGTGACCCTGAATACAGCATTAAGCGGTATAGATGATGAGTGAGTGAGTGTTATACAGCTTAAGCAAGCGTTTAAATGATTTCCATTTGTGGAAATCTTCTTCATTTTTTTTCTGACCATATTTCTTCTGCAAAATTGACATTTCAGCACTATACTTCCAGAATTCAATAACGTGTTAGACCTTTCTTAACCCAATTGCAGTAATCTCCTTAGTTGTTTTCTGTGCTTGATGCAGGCCTAAACTGTTCAATTTTGGCATTGTGGAAAAAGAAGAACGAAATTTCCAATTTGGAATTGTGCAAAGGAAAAAAGAAATTATGTACCACTGGTGACCAGTGTTGGGTATAACGCATTACAAAGCACTGTGTTAGAGTACTTGGATTACTTTTTTTGATGTAACGAGTAATCTAACGCGTTAGGTCCATCATTTAAGTACTCAGTTATTTAGTTATATTTTCAAAAATGTAATCTGTTATTCAGACAATTTATGTAATCCGCGAGCCAGACAGCAGTCATTCCGTTAGTGCGTGTGTGTGTGTGTGTGTGCGAAAGTCGTCCTACAAGCCCCTGATAACCCATCCCCCTCTGTTATTCCTGCTGTTAGTAGTTAACAG
>JAAGKR010002637.1:61062-89424 GCA_011419295.1 Clarias macrocephalus | reverse complement strand
CCAGATATGCCACAAACTCAGATACTACAGGCACAGCTATCTCAACCACAGCTCCGACAATCACAGCAGCTAAAATCAGAGATCCTACAACTCCAACCTTTAAAAGCATCACTACAACTACAAAGCATACAAGTGTAGCCCCTGTAGCCACAACCACACACACAGCTGCCTCGAATAAATCCACTACAATAGTAAGTTCTACAACCATAGAAACCAAAAACAAAACAGTTCAAAACACCACGCATGCAACCACAGTCTTTAAAACCCCTAATACGACTGCTACCATGACAGCCAATATCACCACCAATACACCAATGGCAATAATCCCAGTCGCAACAACTACAGGCATCCTCACTCAAAAAATAACCACATCAACCACAAGGCCAGCTAAAACAACTGCCCAAACTACAGCCACTACAACCACACCTACCACAACTATAGGCAACACAACTACAACAACAACAGCCATCGTAACCACGACTACAGCTCGAGGTAAGAGATCAAATCTTGCCTGTTATTGTAAATTGTAAATATTATTTTGTATAGTGTAATATTTCTTTGAAAAGTGCCCATGACTTAATTCTTTATTCTTTTTCTAAAACACTTTTTGTATGCCAATTAATGTATATAAAGTGTATATATCACCATCCTCATCAAAATTATTTCTGTAATCCTATCCATGTGCTATTAAATTATACAATTCATGGGTCATTAATCATTATATCAACAAATACTGTAGTTTTTCATTTTGAAAAATTCTACACATCCTTTCTAGTAAATTTGAATTTGTTCTGACAAACCTAACAAATACAGTAGGTAAATAATTCCATAATATAATTTATAATTACCCAGATACACTGAAAGCAGATGTAGCAAAATATAACAAGAACTAACACATACAGAATTAACACAGGTGTGTAAACACATTTAAAATGCATGTACAGGATAAAGCTACAACTTTCCGAACCTCATTTTACCATTTTTCTGATTCTCCCATTGTTTTAACTGCTTGAATCTACATCACCTACATGTCAAACCTTTGTCATTTTTTCACCCACAGACATCCTTGTCATATATTTCTCCATGAAAATAAACCAACAATTTGACATTGCACTCACTGATAAAACAAGTGAAACCTTCAAAAATGTGAAGGCAACGATTGAGAATTCAGTAAGTATTATGATACAGTAAATCTTTCAATACAATACTTTATTTATTATTGAAAGTAGTAGCAGTAAAAGTAACAATCGCCTAATTTTGTTACATCTTGTATCATTTTATTTTTATTACTATTCTTTTACAGTAATAGGAAGAGTACTGTAAAAGTTGTAATATTGTTTGTTGTACATACTTTTGCTTTTATTTAGAACAAATTATAGTTCCTAACTGTGATCACCAGCTATGTACCAGCAAGCTGGTGACAGGATAATGGGCACTCCAGGCTCACCCATGCCCATATATTTTTGTGTATGAACTTTGAGGCACACTGTAGTTCCTCCTATCATTCCATACCATGCTTTACCAGCTCTAAGCAGCCACTGATGTGGTATAAACTTTATTTTTACATACTGAGCAATGACCATCTTTATGTCTTTTTGTTTTTTTTTTTCAGATTGATCAAAGTTACAGAAGTGTACCTGGCTACCAAGCCAAATCTGCAACTGTACAAGATTTCAGGTTTTTTTTTTTTTTTTAATCATTATTACTAGTTGTAATCAGATGATCTATTGGATGCAATGACTTTGATGAAACCAAATGAAACTGAACATGAATGCAATAGCAATGGGTGTGCTGTAGAATTGTTTTGTCAGCAGCTCTTTCTAAAGGTTATGCCTTTAAATGATGTCATGTGTTTTGACAGATCTGGCAGTGTGATTGCAGACTTCAGCATTAATTCAACTACTGATATCCTTGATTTGCTTTGGGCAAACCAACAAATTGCTAGCAATCTCAGTTTACTTGGATTTAACATAAGCAATGATGCATTCAGTTATAGTGGTAGAGACATCTTTCTCTTCTTTTATTGTTGTTAATAATAATAATAATAATAATAATAATAATAATAATAATAATAATAATAACAAGAGTTCATTTGTGGTGCTGTGTTCCAGTGGCAGCTGGGCTGTATAAAAGCAGTGATCAAATATATCCTGGACAAAATCTGAAACTGACCTGTAACGTTACAGTAAATAACAGCATTCAATGGATGTGGAATGGAATTGAACTGCAGGGGTCGGATAGGTATGAAATTGTTCAAACTGTACTCACAATAAAAAACACCACTCCTGACGATAGTGGTAAGTTAAATTTATTATTATTTTTTTTTATATTGTCTACGCAGTATGAAACTTTGCATTAATGTTGACTGTTTTGGGGTTTTCTGTTTCTAATGAAATGTATGCTAAGCTTCACCCTTTTTTGGCCTGACAAAATGTATAAAGAGTATAGCTACAAAGTAATTTATTCAAGATTTTTCCGGTCAAGTGTTCCTTCAAGTTATTTTCAACCACCAACAAGAATTTTTCCATGAATGTGAAATGATCCTGTAGATTGTAGTCACTTACAGTAAATACTGAAATACTATACAAAACTGTTCATAACATTTTAGTTGAATTATATACTGCATATTTCATTATTTATATATTATTACTTTTTTTCATTCACCTCATCAGGTCAGTACGAATGTAGGACAACAAAGAACTCAATACCCTATGTTATCTGGCAAAGGATTATCATTCCATATCCCAATATCCAAGTGAGCAATGACAAATATGTAAAATGTGAGAATTCTACAGTGATGCTACAGTGTTGTGTTCAGGACAGCTATGAAGTGAAATGGAATGTTGACCCAGCAGCATGCATTCAACCTTCAACAGGTTACACATAAATGTTTTGTATTATATTTCATGCAAGTGATTATGAATAACAGCTCAAAAGTATATTGGTTTAAAAATGATTACAAGTAAAAGCAATATACAGCAATCAGGGAATTGAGTCATGTCAACTGGCCTTCTTTCTTGTTACAATTAATGTAGTCAACACATGTGAGTAATTATTCATGCTTTTTATTGCATTTTCCTTTTTATTGCGTCAAATTGTTATTTTCAGACATAAATTGCTTGCCATATTGTGCACTGTAAATCATAGCTAAAGGCTATAATATTAGTGTGTGTGAAATCATTCATTTTCATACATGTTTGGAATACAGAATATATAACGGTTCAGTTTGCATTAATTGAATAGAACTATGAAACAATCAAGTCTTAATGGCAATGAAAAAAATATGTAATTGTTATTTAATTAACCGCTAGGGTTCATTGTACTCAAACGTTATATTTATTTTTCTACAAGGAATGCTTTCATTCTTCTTAGGTAGAAACTTTTCACTACTCATCCGAGTAACTCATTTAGTCTGAGGTACAGGGGTTGGACAATGAAACTGAAACACAATTTAGGACAACATAATTTAGTGTTGGAGATTTCATGGCTAAATTTGACCAGCCTGGTGGCCAGTCTTCATTGATTGCTCTTACCGGTGGAATGTGCAGAGTGTGAACAGTTTTGCTTAAAATATTGCAATGAACACAACATTATGGGTGACATATCAGCATTCAAAAGAGGACAAATTGTTGGTGCGCATCTCGCTGGCGCATCTGTGACCAAGACAGCAAGTCTTTGTGATGTATCAAGAGCCACCGTATCCAGGGTAATGTCAGCATACCACCAAGAAGAACGAACCACATCCAACAAGAGTAACTGTGGATGCAAAAGGAAGCTGCCTGAAAGGAGTGTTTGGGTACTAACCCGGATTGTATCCAAAAAACATAAAACCACAGCTGCCCAACTCACTGCAGAATTAAATGTGCACCTCAACTCTCCTGTTTCCACCAAAACTGTTCGTCGGGAGCTCCACAGGGTCAATGTACATGGCCTGGCTGCTATAGCCAAACCTTTGGTCACTCGTGCCAATGCCAAATGTCGGTTTCAATGGTGCCAGGAGCGAAAATCTTGAACTGTGGACAATGTGGAACATGCATTGTTCTCTTCACTGTCTTTCCCACATCCGGGAGAGTTACAGTGTGGTGAAGCTCCAAAGAAGCGTACCACCCAGACTGTTGCATGCCCAGAGTGAAAAATGGCGGTGGATCAGTGATAGTTTGGGCTGCAGGATCAAGGCATTCCCTAGGCGCAATACTTGTGCTAGATGGGCGCGTCACTGCCAAGGACTACCGAACCATTCTGGAGGACCATGTGCACCCAATGGTTCAAACATTGTATCCTGAAGGCGGTGCCATGTATCAGGATGATAATGCACCAATACACACAGCAAGACTGGTGACAAATTGATTTAATGAACATGAAAGTGAAGTTGAACATCTCCCGTGGCCTGCACAGTCACCAGATCTAAATATTATTGAGCCACTTTGGGGTGTTTTGAACGAGCAAGTCAGGAAACATTTTCCTCCACCAGCATCACGTAGCGACCTGGCCACTATTCTGCAAGAAGAACGGCTCAAAATCCTTCTGACCACTGTGCAGGACTTGTATGTGTCATACCCAAGACGAATTGATGCTGTATTGGCTGCAGAAGGGGCCCTACACCATACTAATGAATTATTGTGGACTAAAACCAAGCTTTTCAGTTTCATTGTCCAACCCCTGTAAGTTCATCATATTTGAGTCATCCAAGTTCAAAGGAGGGGATGGGTTGAGCTGTTAAGAGGAAAAAGCATTAGAGTGAGATTAGGGAGAGCTGTTAGGGTGTAGCTACTTGGATGAGAGGTGGAATGTTTCTAGCTCTAAGTCTGGTTGACATGACTCAACTCCTAGAGATTCCTTCCAGATTCCCAGCGAATCTTTACACACAATATACAGCAATACATATGTTTTTACTTTGTACAGTTCCACCAATAGGCTGCATATTATGTGGCTATAAACTGAACACACAGGACTGTAAAAATAATGAGAAGATAATGGTCACATGTCAACTTACCAAAAGTGATTACAACGCACAGAGCATCACAATCAATGTAGTCAACACAAGTGAGTAATTCTTCATGCTATTTATTGCATTTTCCTTTCATATACAACTACAGTAACATCAGAAAAGGTCATTTTGAATTAATAAACACAGTTATAAGCTTAGTGACTCATGCCACTCACTCATTCATCGTCTATACAATCGTCTTAATTCTGTATACAGGGCCGCAGGGGTCTGGAGCCTTGCTTAGGGCACACAGACAGGGTACCCTCTGGACACGGTGCCAATCCATCGCAGGGCACACACACAAATATACTGTACACACTTACACACTTATTCACACCCTACGTGCAAATTGGGAATGCCAGTTAGCCTAATCAGGAGTATCGGTGGTGACAGAACAGAGGTGTAGTGGTTAGCACTGCAGTCTCACACCTACAAGGTCATGGGTTCGATCCCTGTTTCGGATCTGTGTTCTTATAGGTTGCAAGTTCTGCCCATGCTTAGTGGCCTTCCTCTGGGTACTCCTCCCACACTCCTACAGAAAACATGCAGATTAGGTTCATTGGCATTCCCAATTTGCCTGTTGTGTGTGTGTGCTCTGCAATGGATTAGCACCCTGTCCAGGGTATACCCTGCCTACCCTACCCTGCCCCTGCAACCCTGCACAGGATAAGTGCTATGAATGAATAAGTATAAGTGGTATGATGAAGCGTTGCATTTTCTTTGACATAGTGGGCATGAAATTGCAAATGTTCATAATCATGCACTTTAAATGAAGTTTATTGGCTACACTTCAATGTTTTTAATGGCAAAGGGGGAAATTATTAAATTATCGTTTAATTAACCGCCAGGCTTCCTTGTACTCAAAGGATTTCATTTCCCAAGGAATGTTTGAACATTTCTAATTTGTGATATCATTTCCATAGAATTTACCTGCTATAATAATGTGTTTGGACCTGGAAATGTAGAAGATGTACATGTTGGGGACTGTAATGATGGTATGGTTGGCTATCAGAAAGCTACGTGTAAATCAACAGGACAGTGGCAAATTACAGATAACAACTGTGTCCTGCGAGCCATTCAGAATCTAAAAGATAGTGTTGGGGTAATCAGATTTTACTTTGAGTTTAATTACCAAGAATACCTGAAGAGAATCTTCCGAATTATACAATTTTCACCATTTCCTTTTTTGTGTAGCTCTTGGGTACCTCTGACCTCCCAGGGTTTATGACTAATCTCAGCATTGCTACGGAAACATACGCTCAAAACATATCGTCATCTTCATCAACTATATTAGCAATTGCTGGCATCCTGCAAACCATTGCCAATATCTCAGAAAATATTTTAATCACTACACCAGTTATCACTGTAAGTATGGTCATGGTTTTGTCCTTAGTCAATTATTAGTTTTTTCAAATCTTATTGAGGTCTTTACATTTAAATAGCCTTTGTTCATAAAAAAAATAATAAATAAATAAATAAAAAACTTAACTTTTTTATTAGATGTGCTTATTTAATCTCCATTTCAATTGTCAGGGTTTCCTTCAAACACTGGATGTCATCGGGTCAGTAGCTGCACGAGGACCTTGGATGAATTTAAATGGAAACAATTCAACCAGTAATGTCAGTTCTGAACTTCTGAAGTCTGTTGAAAGCATTTCACGCAGACTCCCAAATGAAAACATTGTGATAACGACCAACTTTGCGCATCTCAAAAGATCTCTCATCAATGTCTCATTTGTGGAAGCATTTGGTAACGAATCAACAACCTATATAAATATTCCAATGATTAGTGCACAGTCTTTCCTGACCATCATAGTTTTTTCAGCGCTTGACAACGTTTTACCCGTTCGAACTGCTGACAGTAACACTCAAACTAACTCCAGCATCGGTGGAGATATTGCTGTGATTGAACCAACTTCAAAAATTAACAACATTTCCTTTAATTTTGCCATCAAAAATACGACGCTGGGAAACCCGCAATGTGTCTTTTGGAACTTTAGTCTTTTGAATGGCATTGGGGGATGGGACTCGACTGGATGTCAACCTAAGCCATTGGGGAATGAAACTGAAAGAGTTACATGTGAGTGCAATCACACGACATCCTTTTCAATCCTGATGTCACCGTTTACCCCGGGTAAAGGCTTAGCCGTAATTTTAGACTATATAACGTACATCGGTGTTGCTATTTCATTGGCCAGCTTGGTTTTGTGCCTCATAATTGAAATCTTTATATGGAAAGTAGTGACGAGAAATGACACGTCCTACATGCGGCATGTCTCTGTAGTCAACATCGCTCTCTCGCTACTGATTGCGGACATATGCTTTATCATTGGAGCGGCGGTTGTTAAAGAAGGAGAGAAAACTCCAGAGGGTCCCTGCAGTACAGCAACTTTCTTCATGCACTTCTTTTATCTTGCCCTGTTCTTCTGGATGTTTCTATCAGCACTTTTGCTCCTTTATCGCACCCTTATGGTCTTTTCCAGAATGAGCAGAGGTGCTATGATGGCCATAGCCTTCACTATTGGCTATGGAGTCCCATTAATCGTAGCTGTTATTGCTGTCGCATCAACAGCCGGAAACCATGGATACGTCCAAGACGAAAATAGTTGTTGGTTAAACTGGGATGAAACGAAGGCCCTCCTTGCATTTGTGATTCCTGCTCTGACTATTGTGGCTTTAAACTTTCTGGTGCTTATTGTGGTTCTGTGTAAGATGTTAAGGAGAGGAATTAATGCTTCCACTCAGCCAGATGAGAAACATCCTCTACTGGTCATTGCCAGATGTGTGGGGATTTTAACACCTCTCTTTGGTCTAACGTGGGGATTCGGCATCGGAACCTTGGTGTCACCGGACCGTGGGATTCACATAGTGTTTGCATTCCTCAATTCACTGCAGGTACTGAAGTTTCTTTCCAATTTTTCAAAGATCTTCTACATGATATCAGAGATGAGCAAATAAACATAATCCATAAAATACACTATTTTTGTCTTCAAAGGGTTTCTTCATTTTGCTCTTTGGAACATTACTGGATAACAAGGTATGTTATGTAATCCTTATTTCGGGATTCGGGTGCGTTTTTGAAAAAGCAAAACGAGGACGCTGAGAAATTACTCTGTTTGTGGTTGCAGGTCCGAGAGGCGCTGGCAAGAAAATTGTCTCTGAGAAACGTCAGCTCTAATAGCACCAGGGTAAACTTTCTTTATTTAGTTCTTCAACATAGTCATTTTAACTTTAAAACTGGCCCTTTCAAATGGAATGTGAAATGTAATCTACAGAGCACAAGTGCAGAAACATCATCCCCAAGCAGAATTACTTTTATGCAGAAATTTTGGCGGAGAGGTAGGTGACTTGAAAATGCACCTGAAGTCTGTTTGCACACCGATAATGTGTAATGCATCATCACAACGTTAAATTCAGGCTTTGTAAATTATTATTAAATTTAATTACATTATGTAACAGAAATTTTAGTCCTGTCTAATATGCATTAACATGAGATTGTTTAAAAAAAAAATGTATTCTGTTTTAAAAGGAAAACTTTGCTTTTGTGACCTGGATAATGAAATGCACTGATTTCTTATATAAAAACAGTAAAATGCACCAAGGTAAGACGAGAGGCAGCTGAAGTGATGCACTATGCAAGCCTGTGGGGAAGTGTTATGACCTGCGGTTGCTTCTGTTGGTCTGGTCTGGTCTAGGGTCAGGAACATTATGTGCCCAATAAAATGAGGTCAGCTGACTACCTGAATATACTGAATGACGAGGTTTTTCCCATGAATGCATTTTTTTCTTGCCTGATGGCACGGGCATATTCCGAGATGACAATGCCAGGATTCATCGTGGCCAAAATGTGAAAGAGTGGTTCAGGGAGCTTGAGACATCATTTTTAAAAACATCCTGTGTTGTTTCCATCAGGCCACCACAGAGTCCAGACCTTAATTCAGTTGAGAATCTTTGGGATGTGATGGAGAAGGCTTCGTGCAGTGGTCCGACCCTCCCATCATCGATACAAACTTTTGTAAATAATTTAACACGACTCTGGATGGAAGTAATTGTTGCACCAGCGCACAAGCAAAATGTTGAATTATGAATTATCCAACTGATTCCATGGCTGTAATCAAAGCAAAAGGCAGTCCAATGAAATATTTGCAATGGAAAGTTCTAGAAAATTCTTTTTTGTTGTTGTTTTTTTATTCCTGTAAGTTAAAAAAAAAAAATCTTGCAAAGTTGTACAGCATTTATGCTCCTGGAAGGTCTACAAAATTCTCCATCAGCTCCACAGCACTAAATCTACCTGGATGTATATTTGAAAATTTCATTAAGCAGGTCTCAAAAGTAAAGTTTAAAAACAGTTATTTTATAGTTACTATAATCATACTTTTTTTTCTTTAATCTACTTTTTGCTCAAGAACAAGTAACAATTTTGCTACCTAGAGTTATTATTGCATGAATATAGCTAATACTGGTAGAGTAACTTTCTGAAGTCATTTCTCCTTTTTAAAGCCAGCTGTGTTGACAATGTAAAAATAATAAATTGTATGTTAGCACCGGCCCCTGCATCTTCAGGCTAGTCACTAAAGGCCTCAGGGCCTCATTATGAGAGTTCTGTGAACTGCTACCACTTAAGAACTATTCCCATTTACTCCATGTTCATTAGTATAGTTTTGGTTCATTAGTGACTGGGGAAAGGGAAATTTGGGGTTCCCTACTGGAACTGCTTCCCCCGCGACCCGACTTTGGATAAGCGTTTGAGGATGGATGGATGGATGGATGGATGGATAGTTGGTGGCGTAGTGGTTAGCTCTTTACCTCCAAATTCCGGGTTTGATTCCCGGCCTCGGGTTTGTATGCATGGAGTTTGCATGTTCCCCCTGTGCTTGGCGGGTTTCCTTAAGGTACTCCAGTTTCCTCCCACAGCCCGCAGACATGCAGATTAGGCTAATTGCTGTTTCCAAATTGCCTGTAGTGTGTGAACGAGAGTGTGATTGTGTGTGTGCCCTGCGATGGATTGGGTGTACCCAGCCTCGTGCCCCCCAGGACCCCCCCCCCCCCCGCCCACCCCCACAGTGAGTGAGTGAGTTATAAAATAAGCAAAACACCATCAGAACATCAGAACAATAGATCACATTTGTTCCAGTGACAGTTAGCTTTGAACAAAAATAAAGAAATTCGAGTTATTTTAATCTTAATCTAGTATACTAGGCTTTACTATCACTAGTGCTTGTGCAGATTTAACAATACGATTAGGGTTATTAGCAATGGATTAGATTGCAATCCTGAATGTCTTTGACTTTATAAGAATGGAGTGACACAAAAAGAACAAGCATGACAAGTTAAAAAACGTTTAAAAGACGACTCAAGTGGGACATGGGCACGTGACAAATGCTATTGCTATTCAACAAGGAAACTAGTTCTGAAGTAGACTGACCTGGTGTTGTGGATTGAAAGAAAGCAGAGAAAAACTAATTGGTTGTGCCTTCTGTTAATATTGTTTTATAATTAAATTAATTAAAAAAAAATGAAAACTTTGCTACTGTATACTGTATGTATTATGTATAGTAGTTCCACTGCAGGGTTTTTTTTATTTTTTTTTGCAAATAGATGAGCTGTAATGTGAATTAGATTTTTTTTTTAAGTCCTCTAAACTTTTAGTTTCATTTTCTCACTGCCACTAACATTACGTTCTATTGCAGATGTCTACCACATACAGGAAAGCGGCGTTTTGTCTTCGTCTTCAAGCAACCCATATAGAGTAGTTTAGCTGTGCTAAGCTCACCTGCGCAAAAGACTCATCCATGTCTGAAATCTAATGTATGAAAAAAGAGTGATTGAACAGAAACTTTATATTCAGTGAACATGGATTACCTCAAGCCTAATGAGGTCTGAACAGTTCAAATTAAAGGAACGTTATTTAATCAGTCGTTCAAGTCCTCTGAGACAATGCTATTAAGAGAGATTTAATATGATACTTTTTATTCTGTACAGTTATAGTAAATAATTCTTAATAATTATCAAGTGATGCATTTCTGAGCCACAGTTTTCTGGAAGTGAACACTAGCGCTCGCTTTGGTATCTTTTGTACCTTGGATACATTTCAGTTCGAGATATTGTGTTGCACCTTCAACTGTTTGAGTTGTTCCACATAAGTGTGTCAGCTTAAGAAATCAAAGTAACTTGGATACAGTACATGGCACTTTAACAGTACTCATACTGAAACCTTGCATATCAGCTGATATTGATACGCTTTGGATATTTAATTTTTCTTTAACCTTCTGAGACACAGACTCTACTGCTGTGTACACAATACATTTCTCCTCACGGTTTCTCTTTATTAGCACTATGAACTTAATCAGTCTCTTCGAGCATGCAAAAGTTTGGCAAAATTGTAAAACGGTAACAATCGTACAACAATAATGTAGTTCAGGTTTCATTCAGAGGTTAAAAAACAACTAGGCTTTAAATTAAAATTTTAAACTGAAGCTTAAATCTTCTTTGTTTCCCCCCTTGGGCTTTTCCTTTTCTCAGGTTTATCTGGCACTGAGGATGCCCTGCATCTCAGTGGTTGGATCGTATATATGGCCACAGGGTTAAGGGACAATAGTCATCTACTGTAAATAGTGGCAACTCTGAGGTGATGAGTGCGAACCTCCAACCCTTAGATCCCAAAAACCAGGGCCTCAACTGACTGAGCCACCACTGCCCTAGACTGAAGCTAAAATAAAGTACCATAAGTAACATAATGCTATAAAATTGAATTTTACTCATAAGAGACTTACATTTGGTGGCTTAGTGGTTATCACTGCCGCCTTGCACCTCCAGGTCCTGGGTTTGATTCCCGCGTCGGGTCTGTGTGCATGGAGTTTGCATGTTCTTGCACGGTTTCCTCAAAAGACATGCATATTAGGCTAACTGGCATTCCCAAATTACCCATCTCATGTGAAGGTTCACCAAAAGGTCCCATCACGAGCATGTCCTACCACCGTTGTACAAGATGGGAATAAATACAATGGTCACCATTGGCCTCAAAGGTCCCTAGTTGGACTACAGGGGTTCCTAGATGGAATTACATTCAGGTAAAATTATATCCTTACAAAACACTCAACCAAATCCCTTTGTGTAAACACTTCCATTTCCAGAAAAAAAAAAAAAAAAGTTCTTCTGCTTATTCCACACAACAGACACCACACCAACGCCTGCACATTTGCTTTGCCAGGCTCATTAGACCATGTGGCTACAGTTATGATCATATGATCTACATGAACCTGATTTACACTGTTGATTAAATCGCGTTTGCCTCCCTGCCATCCGATCCATCATTTTGTGCTATTAGACCAACAATAATATGTAGAATCTGATGGGGGCCATTTCTAGTCTGTTTTGCCTGTGTGCATCTCACACTTCACACATTTAAGCAATTTCTCAAGTTTGCCATGTTGAACGCTACCATTTCCATCTTTGCACTATGAACGTCTCTTAATGTCAGGAGATTTTATAGCTTTTTTCTTTACATCCTGGAAGTAATTTATAAAATGTAATAAATCATTTCATTTCAAACCAGAATGATTGTCCTGCTCGAGTTTTTACACCTGACAAAGTAGATTTTGTCATTATGTAGAATTTAAATGCTTATTAAATTGTCAGTCTTTCAGCTGCTCTCATCGAGGCGTCGCCACAGCGGATCATACGGTCCCCATCCCACTTTTGCCACAGGTTTTTTAAAATTTTTTTTTTATGCCGGATGCAACCTTCCCATTTTTCTCCGAGCTTGGGCCCGGCCCTGATCAAGAGGCCACAGACCTTTAGCCGTACAGTGCATACAATACAGTGATGTAAAACTCATCAGTACAATATTCAACAACGTGTGATAAGCGATTAAGGTTTTTTTTTTTTTTTGGTCAATTTAATAATCGGCACGTACCTAGTTGTGAGGACTCGATCTGATTAGATTGTTCCTCTGGAAATTCTGCAGAGGATTCCACCCAAAGAAGTGCACGCCAGTACAAACCAATGACGTTTATTTTGCAGTCACAATGCTTACACTATATGTAGCAGACATCCAAACAATTCAACCAGCTATCTTATCACTCAGAAAGGACTCCACACACACACACACACACACACACACACACACACACACACACACACACACACACACACACACACACACACACAGAGTTGCCAAACAGACACATTCATATCAGGGAACGAAAGAAAAAAAAAAAAAAAAAAAAGGAAAACTCAGGAAACTTAATTGAGTGTTGAACATGGTTAAAGAGATGAGCTAGTTCTTCACAAACAGTTAGCAGCAGCATGTTGAGAAGTAGCACAATATCGGCGCTAAAATATTCCATTCTGGTTCTGTAAATCTATCATATTTCTGATGCACGATTTCTTTGTCGCTTTTTTAAAAAATGGAATTCTTCAGAGGGGGAAACTAATTAAATAAAGAGGGGTGAGGGGGGTAGGGGCAAGCTAGAGGAAAACTGGCAAGTTTGATCAGCTCTTGCTTTAACAATGCTTAGTACCAAGTTGTGTTTTGCTTTTTTAAGTACACAGTTGCAACCTGTAAGGGGGCACCATTCTGTGAAAAGGAAAAAAAAGAAAAAAAAAAAGGTTTCGTGAGAAAACAAGTGAAACCTGATCTAATTAATCCAAAAACGTGGATCATTTTGTACATTACACTCCTCAAAAGACCATAGACACAGAGTCGGTTGGCCCTACGTCCCGTTCTTGTTTTTAACACGCCCGTGTTGACTTCCCCTGGTGTTTAATTTCCTGCTCCCGATGTCATTTCAGCTCCTTAGATGAGGGATCAAGTCAGCTGGAGAGCTCAGAAGGAATTTGAATCTGATTGGTTCTCTATTTAAAGCACTGAGTGATAAAAAAATAAAAATTGGAAGCCTAAACAGAAGCAATAAATATTTATGCTAACATTTGATTGTCCATGCTCAAATAAATTTTTATTCCCTCAATAATTTACCCTGCTGGATAATGAGGACATGGATGACAAAGTGGGAATGAAATAGAGATTTCTGTAAAAGAAATTTGTCAAGCAAAAACAAAAAAAACAAGCCACACTTCAGGGGAAGTGTGGGTCGACAGGGGAACTCAACTCGGGTGGATAAAAGCAGCAGTCGTTTCGACTTTAAACGAAGGTGCCATAAACTATAGATTGCTTTAAGACCTGTTAATGAAAGACATTACTTTAACAAACTGATTCGTCACACAAGTGCCCCCTTGTGGCAATGAACAGGCATTGCTGCACGTCAAAAATATTTATTTACAGTCTCTGGCGCTTTTTTTTTCTCTTTCTTCAGGTTTGTTTAGAGGAAAATGTACATCATTTAAAACCTGTAAATCTTCTAATTCCCTAATTCTCAACACAAACACAGATCATCTCCTTCAGTCACGCCATCTCTCCACACAGACAAGCCACTCTTTCAGCACAGCTGCACTAACTACACTGTAAAAAGATCTGGTTTTTATCCAATCACACATTTTGTTTTTTGTCCTTAATTTTGTAATCATTATAAACATCATCAAAAATTGTTATGACAAAAAAAATTTACACTTTTTCTCCTCTTGCGTGTTTCTATACAAGGCAGGCAGAAGCAGAGCAGCTTGCCCCCCTCCCCCTCACACACACACACACACACACACTCACACTCAATCACACAAACTTCCCACCTCCCTTATTACCCCAAAGAGCTGGAAAAAAAAAAAAAAAACAAACAAACAAAAAACAAAAACACACACCACACACTCTAAAGACATGATTCTGATGCCAATCTATATCTCCATATCATTGCATTTAATACACTACATTCTCTCAAACACATAGCCCAACCCTGTTCCGATCCACACACACACAAACGCACGCACGCACGCACAAATCCACACCCCCAATACACACCGTTCCTCGCTCTCATGGGTTCTGGAAACTGGCTTTAAAATATGTATATATTTATATGTGTATATATAAAAAGGGAGGAAGGAAGAGTGGAGTGTGTGGGGGGGGGAGTGGGAGGGGCCTGCAAGCCCCAGAGGCGGGGTTGAGTTGAGTGGGCGGTGCCTGCAGCAGAGTGGAATGTCAGCTCATCATGTCGTTGCTGTTGACACCGTACGTGGAATTCTTCATGGAGTCGTTCACTTCTCTCCTAAATACTGAAAGATTCTGCGTAAACCTGGGAAACACATATCATAATAGTGGTGATTAAAAAGAAGAGCTAGTCAGAAGTATGGTGGTAACAATAAAAATTATCAGAATCAACTTAATTATTAACAATACATTCTTATGTAAATAGAATTATAAAATAAAATAAATAAAAAATAAAGACTATAAATTATCATAAATACTAAATGGTCATAAATACTAAATGGTCAAGGCGGCACGGTGGTGTAGTGGTTAGCACTGTCGCCTTGCACCTCCAGGGTCCGGGTTCGATCCCCGGCCAGGCTCGATTCCCGTCTCTGTGTGCATGGAGTTTGCATGTTCTCCCCGTGCTTGGTGGGTTTCCTCCCACAGTCCAAAGACATGTAGGTTAGGCTAATTGGCGTTCCCAAATTGCCCGTAGTGTGTGAATGAGTGTGTAAGTGTGTGTATGTCTGTGTGCCCTGCGATGGATTGGCACCCTGTCCAGTGTGTACCCTGCCATGTGCCCTAAGTCTCCTGGGATAGGCTCCAGGCTCCCGTGACCCTGAATACAGGATTAGGCGCTATAGATGATGAGTGAGTGAGAGATTAAATGGTCATAAATACTAAAAGGCTTAATAGCCAATCTCTCTTATAAGAGGTTCAGTGTAATGCTTTTGTTTGACTAATCAGCACTGTTCAGGACGTCAAGCACTTCATCCAAGTGGTCCTTTTTCTACAAAAAAGTAGTCAAATTATTTTCTGAACTACACCAAATCAGCCACATTAACTATTCAGACACCCAAGGCTCATTGTGCAGATCCCAAACAAAAACCAATGCAGCACAAACTTAAAAAAAAAAAAAAAAAAAAAAAAAAAAAAGTTAGTGCTGGCTGTGATAGAAAGGCATCAGAACACCCAGTGCATCACAGCCTGCTGCGTACGGGCTTAGAACGCAGAGTGTTCACGGGCAGCTGATCCGGCCTCCAAACTCGCCAGCGATCGAGCATCCATAGGATGAGCCGGACAAACACAAGTCCAATCTATGGAAGTCCCAACTCACAGTACCCGAAAGATCAGGCACTAAAGTCCTGGTCTCAGGCACCACAGCACACCCCAAGAGGTCCCATGGAGCAAAACCCAGAAGTACCAGAGCTGCTCAGGTTCCACAGGTGGAACACAAATCCTACGTGGGTTTTATTCTTAATGGTTTTCATGCCTAAATGGTTTCTACAAACAAAGGAGTAAAGACTCACCTGTCACGGTTTTTAGTAAGTAAGTTGCGCTCGATACCCTCCATTAGATTTTCGAAGCATAAGTGCATGGCCTGCTGTTTCTCCGGAGGCTGACTGTTCACGATGCTGTTTCTTAAATCTGCAAAATACTAAACACACACATGCATTTCATGCATTACAGTGTTTTTTTTATTTTTATTTTGTATTTACAGCACATCATTAAAAAATAAAAAATAAAAAGAAAGAAAAAGATGGGGGGGGGGAAAAACTTACACTAATAAGTTACTGGGTGAAAAGGAATCTGTTAAAATATACTTTACACCATGCAGCACTAGGCATTGCACTAATGGTTTAAATGATGAATTTCTGTTACGTTAAGGAGAGTAGCACACAAGTCCCAGGGCAGATTGTTGCGATATCTAAGGGATAATATTAAACTGAGCATGTTACAATGATCCTGTGATTCAGCTCAAAAGACTGACAGCCAACTTCCTGTATTGTCTGTCTGCATTCCAGCTCAACGCAAAAGTATGTTGAGACATGAAGAATGCTATTTTATTCAACTCCGAGACGCCTGTAAGTAAGAAGTGTGCAGGATACCGAGATGGGTGTACAGTAGGTGGTTGTATGCTTGACAAGACGTTGCATTCATACTTGTACGATCACTTCAAGCGCGTTAGGTTTATTCTCACCTTTTCGTTTAGTAAGATGAGGCCGAGCAGAGGCCGAGACATGGACCATTGATTCCTGCAGTCTTCAAAAATGATGATATTCAGTACAGTGGAGAGCATCTGCAGAAAACACAGAGGTGGAAAAAAAATTAAGTACTGCTTGCCAAATTTCAGTGAATTCACTGCAACCTTAAAACAAAACAAAAAAAAACTCAAACTCCAGGACAAAAGCATTGATAAGGGTGCCTTTAGCGCCACAATCTTTTTACTTAATTATACCCCAGGAATACGCTTAAAAGATACTTTAAACATGAAGAAAGGTGTTAAAGAAAAATGTTGCAGCCATCTGAACTTGCTGCGTGTCTTCCTCCGTACTGAAACACTGGAGAAGTGACACTTTTGTGTGTCCTGTATATTTGTACTATATATTACATTACAGACGTCTCGTCCGTATCCAAGACCAGTGACAGAATCAAGCTGTCTGGAGTCTAAAAATACAACAAAGCCATCAATATTAATAATCTGGGTAAAAGGCGGTGCACTGACCTGCTGGATCATCTCTGGGTGCTGCTGCATGATGTGGAAGAAGCGGTCGCTCTCCTGAGCCATGGGAGCTGCTCTCTTCTTGGTGCTGCGCGATAGCTGCTTGAACAAATACGTCACTATGTGATCGAGACTCGAACAGCAGCCTGTACATACCATCGTGTCTGGCAGAGAGGAGGAAAAGCCGGTGAAGTCTGATTAAAATAATTCAGCCTCAGGATAGAAATCTAAGGACTTTTTTTTTTTAATAACATGACAAACTACATTTTTGTCTTAATAATTTCAATGAGAAGAAAAAAGAAAAAAACATGCTCATGATGCGATGACATTTCACCTCAAAACTCAGTGTAACTATAAATTGATTAATGTGTTTTTTCTTTTCAGTGATAAATAGAAATTGTTGACTTTGGCACCTGTTGCAGTACAAGAAAAAAAAACAATCACTTCAGAGCCTCATGTTACAGGAACAATGTTTTTTTGTGATGCTATAAGTAGCTACATGTTACGTCTCATTTCACCATGGTCTTGATCCTAAAGCATTCTACGAGGAGCGTTATAATAAATAATAAACAAAAGTCGAACCAGTACTTTTGATTGTGCAAATTATGAATCGCAGTTATGAGGGTAAAAACTTCCTTTATTTCTCTATATGATCCCTTGCTACAGTAATGCACTTATCCCAGTGCATAATGATAAGACGCCGGAGCGGACGCCATGACCAGAGTTCCCGATTCATGTCTGAAAAGCTGGCCTAAGCATGTGGAAATGGCTTGGAGCGAAGTCAGGTCTGTAAGAGGAGGGGGTGGGGCAAAAACTCCCAACCAAGTTCTTGTAATGTGCAAGTGTTGCCCTTGAATGATTGCGCGTACAGTTCCCACAGACAGATGCCTCGTCTCTTGGCGACAATTTATCCGTCAAATTTCAAGCATCAGGCTGCACAGTGCATAATGTTCACAGGAACGACTAGCGTGGGATCCGTGGCATCTTTCCCGGGAGAGTCGTAAATAAAGGTACTGCCTACTTTAAAACATGTGCACCATTTAAAGTGGTTTCTAAGAGAATCGCCACTGTACTGTGCTTAAAGTCTTCTGTAAATGTCTATAGGCATTTCATCACCAGTCCCGGTTTGACCTGAACACCCTTAGTATTAGGCATTTAATAAAAATCAGGCCTGCCGAATCTGCTACTTAAATCTAAGCAAGCATAACATTTCTGCTGATAAATACATATTTGAAAAGCTAGGAAACGAGCAGTCCTGTCTGTCTTCCAAATAATAAACAGAACAACAGGAGTATACACTGTAGGAATTTAAATATAAATACAGTACAGTTTTTTTCCCCTCTCACCGAGAGCCGTGAGTCCTTCTGATATGGATGACAGAATATAGAGAACAACGTGAGGTTCGAGGCTGGCGATAAAGTTCATATGGTCCTGCGTCAGCACCTCCAGCAGAGAGTAATATGACTGACTAAGCTTTGGATAATCCTGCAAAAAAAATAATAAAACACACACAACACAACGTTCAACCCTTGTTAATTTTGCAAAAGAACACTGTCAATTTTACTTTACAATAAAGCAAGTTTGTGAAAGACTCTGCAATCATGGCTGCGTTTAATCAACATAATTAGAAATCAGTTGTTCTCACCAGTAGGTCGCTGTGTGGGATCGACAGCAGCAGTTTGATGAACGTTTGGAGAGCGTTATCGAGCGCATCGTCGCCATAGAGGCGGAAAACGCCGAAGTTGACGTAGTTTCCACTGAGCACGGCTTTCAGCATGGAGAAACAAATGGAAATTCCCTTCAGCTTCAGGGCGTAGACCTGTTCCTTCGGCACTTCACCCAGAGTCAAGATACGGTTTCCTGCGCAAGAGAAGGACAATTTATATAACATTTTTCACCACAAATAATTATTTTATTAGATGTATTATAAGAAAAAGAGAAAGTAGAGAGAGTGAGTACAAAAAGATTCACTGTATCCGCTCTTTTTTCCTCACCTCTTCATTGCACTTTTCTCCCAACGCATCCCTCCTTCTCATCTACCATCTACTGTATACATCCCACTCTTCACTAATCCACTCTTCAACTTCCATTCATCCCACTCATCACGCTACTCTTCTGGCATAGATCCATTCCTATTCATCTCCTCCGCCAGCCATCTACCCTCCTCAAGACCGTCCATTGATCAAGCCTAATCTTCCCAATCAATCTTTTTATTTAAATTAAACTTTTCAGCCAACTATCCATTCTAAACATCTCTTTACTCCCATACATTCCCCATCAACTGATACCCCATTCAACCAACTCATCTTCCATCATCATCATCATCAACATCATCATCCACTCATCTCCCCTATCATTCACCCATCTCGTCATTAACCTGTTATTCTTATCCTCCGCCCACCCAAATGCCCATCATGCCTTCATCCTTATTAACCTTCTCTGGGGAATATTGAAAAGGCGCTCCGTTTGGAAAGTTTCTGAGACGCTCAGCTACTACTAAAGCTCTTCATGCTCCAGTCAGACCCATTCAAACGTACCGTACGTCGTTATCATCTTGCTCGTTTCTCGGAACAGCAGGATCCCGTTTGGCGAGGACACGTCGAACTGTAGCCTCTGAGACCTGGCAAGGAAATTAGCTCAGAAAAATTACTTACTTTCCCAAAAGCACGTTACACACATACAGAGTCAATCAGATAAATTAAAGTGGCACAAACAAACTGGCAGGATTCAACCTGTAACCCAAAACCACAACGTTACCGGTTATGGACGAGCTCAGCCATGAGTTTGAGCACAGGTGTTGTGCAGGCTGGAACGTGATACCAGAGCTCTATAGCTCGCTGTAGGATCGGGATGTATGATGGGTAGCTGTTCCATTTCAGTTAAGGAGACAAAAAAGTTTACTCGGCAACAAAGCAAAGACGGCAATTGGATAGGAGGAAAAACAGGTCATGAGGTGAAATAAGTAAAAGGATACATCCAGTCAAAGAGCATCATAAAGCTGGTTTTGGCATTAAAGGCAAAGGCGATACCTCTCAGGTCCCTCACTAAACCCACCAACGTCCTCTGGAAAGAAAAAAAAAAATAATAATAATAACCATCACTTCTTTCATACATTTTTTTTTTTTAGGAAACTGAAAATTTGGTAGCTCTTTCTCATCTGCTTCACTAAATAACAAGACCAAAAGGACATTCGGTAGATTTGTAATCATTAGAATTACAGAAAGCTGATTAGCAGATTCACAAAGACGATTTGTCTGTTTAGTGCTCAAAATATTTATCTATATTTACAGTCAAAACATTTGCCATTTTGTGTAGCAGTCTGCTTAATAATGATGAATCAATCTGGCATTAAACCTTTAGACAGATTGCCAGACAAAATAACAGCTGGCTTGGTTTTACATTGGATCCGATATTGCATGCAAGAGCTCCAAGCCTACATTGATCAAAGGATGTCGGCTGTTTGTCAGTACCATTGATTGTGAAAACTACAGACACAGTCTCAGTGTTGATGTCTAGACTTAAAACCTATTTATTTAACCAAGCATTTTTGTAAATAGATTTGCCTTAGATAAAGAAGCAGATCTGGGGGACTCATGGACGTAGAGTATTACAGTGAACTGGTATGTTTAGATGCTGCCTTCCCCACTCTCATTGATCACTCAGTTTTGTAGGACAGTGAAGTGAGTGATTGGTCGCTTTACATCTCAGGGAGCCCTCATGTCGGTGTTTCCATCTGGCTCTCCCTTTTAGTTAAACAGTCATAGTTAGTCATGCTGGAGTCCCTGCTTGCACTCTGCATTAAATATACATTCACCTTATACATTATGTGACTGACCATAACAGTACCTAACTTAGGACTGGAGTTTTCTACAGTCTACCTGAGCCTCTAATAACAAACTGGACTCCATATTAACTTAAATACATCTCCTGTTACACTGAACTTCCAGCTGCCTAACACACAGTATGACTGCAGATCAAACCCTGCTATCCGTTATCACTGAAATGTCGAGGGGTTCACTGATTAGTCTGGTTCCTCTCAAGGTTTCGCCCTCGGCTCGCTCATTAGGGACGATCTGATCATTTTGATTCGTACACATTTCACATTTCGTACAAACTTCCATAATTTTCTTTTGACTGTGTAAAGCTGTTTGGCGACGATGACAATTGGTAAAACGCGCTATACAGATAAACCAAACTGAAATATTTGCATCAGTAATCAGAGTTAAGTTTGAAGTGGGCGTGGCCTAAACCTTGGCTTCCTGCTCGTTGAAGGTGTTCGTGCTGAACATCTGAGCGACGGCTTCAAAGGCGCCAGTCAGAGGAAGCATGAACTGCTCGAACTGATCCTCATCCTCACCTGTAGAAATACAAACACACACATTCAGAGATATTATAATGCTTTAAAAAATAAAAATAAAAAATAAAAATAAAAAAATTTATATACATCAGTGACTATTAAGTTTTAACAAATATAGAGACAGAAACCTACATACCCAGATCAACCATGAGCAGGCGTCCTAATGCTGTGTAAAACGTAGTTCTGCATCTCATATCGCTCAGATTGGACTGATTGTTCACTCCCAGGAAGGAGAAGTGTTCGCTCTGTCCGAAAACACGCATAAGAGTCCCCACTACTTCATACCATACAACACGTAACAGCACATACACATGCTTTCTTCGATATGCAGTACTGTGCCAAAGTCTTGAGCCACCCCTCATTTCTTCATATGCATTCAAAGAGCCGGATTCAAACAGCCGGACTTTCTTAATGTAGTCTTGAGGAACAATTCTCCAGGCTTGCTGACTTTGTCTCTCATTCAGTCCAGCGCCTGTACCTGAGCAGTTTCAAAGGAATGTTTTGTTTGTTTGTTAAGCCACACAAGTGACCTATGAATCATTCAAGCATAAAAAATAAAAATAAAAAAAACATCTAACTTATGAACACTTATGGCATGAACCAGTGAGAAACGGATGCAGATGAGGACAGATGATCAGGCCGGTAATGTGATGTTGAATGCTGAGTGATTGGGACAGACGAGATGGGGAAATGAGGTTGCTGCCGAGATTGTTACACAAACAGTCTTTAAATTGTATCTTTATGGACTTTAGAGCCTGTTGCAGTAAAACATCTGTTCTCAAATCTTTAATTTAATCGAATATGAAAAAATGAGGGGTGGCTCAAGACAGTACTGAATCTTAATAGTTTACAGTAAAAAAGACCTACTGTGTGGTGGTTTAGCATGAACTGGACGGCGCTGAGCTTCACCAGTTTCCTCACACTGCTGTACGTGCAACCGCTGAGGTTAAGGAAACGCACAATAACTCAAAACACAAATCAGCTGCGAAAGCAAGAACACTTCTTTAACGTTTGATTTAGATAATCCTCACGCCTAAAGAATTCAATGAACACAACGAATTACAGCTAGACATCTGTCTGTGTCAGCAAATGATGTCTGGTATAAGATGGTAAAAACCTTGGTTGACATGCTGATATAGGGAAATGAAAAAATAAATAAAATTCTCCCACATATAGTGTACTTAAAACTGTAAAGTCTGATAATTTTGGTAATGTTTTTTTTTATTTTTTTTTTAGATTTTTCTTGACCAGGTGATCAGCACCTTATTACTAGTGTAGGACAGACCTAATATATAATAATAATAATAATAATAATAATAATAATAGTAAAAATCTGAAAGATGAGAAGTGTGTACAGGAAGGATATCCGATGGAGAGATCATTGAGAAGCTGTAGTGTTTTGGACGTGATTGGTTCGCACTGTCCCCAGTACTTCAGATTAGTAATTCTAAAACACAACAAACACAAAAAACCAAAAGACATTTAAACAAAAGAAATACAAAACTTAATACTAGCTGTAAATTCAGTGTTTTATGTTGCAGTATATGTGAGACGGTTGGTTAATCAGTAACAACAGTAGGGATGGGAATTATAACGGAACAGCCGATACAATTTCATCACGATACCTCGGTGCCAATTCGACTTGTATTGCGATTCTGTTACTGCTACAATTTTTTTTTTAACAATATCCCAATTCAATATGAACTTTACATTTTTTTTTCTTAAGATTTTATTCTTATGGATGATGCTGTGCTGTGAAAATAGTTTAAAGTGCATCTGCAGGATTAAAGAGGAACTGCAACATATCACCACCATCACCTTATTTTTCTCCGTCTCTATATAAGTGTTCGATCTTAAAATCTAGAAAACTAGTTTATACTAGATTTTATTATTATTTTTTTAAATTTGGTATAGAAATATAAACTAAACGTTCTGACAATTGTAACAGAAAGAGTGTTTGTAATGTTTATTTGTGTAACTCACATTTTGCCGATAAACACACTGAGCACCATCGTCTCGTCGTTGAGTCCCAGCACCTCTGAAAGCCGCCGGTACAGCTAGGGAGCGCGCGCACACACACACACACACACACACACACACACACACACACACACACACACACACACACACACACACACACACACACACACACACACACACACACACACACACACACACACACACACACACCACTTCAGAAACCTGAAGGCACTATTAGACTAGTAAAATTAGACTAGTAAATAATTTTTGAAAATATTCATTGTTTAATTCCTGGATGAGTTTTAGATGCTGTTCAAATCTACTGTACATGTAAAAGACTTTTTTTTTTTTTTAATTTTAAAGGTTTTAAAATATGTAACATTTACTTTCACTCCAGCATGCTTTGTTTAATGTATTGTACTTCACTATATTTTAAAATCACATCCATTGCTGATTGAAATGCAAATATAAAGGCAAGGTAGATACTTGCCCAGTGTTGGGGGACGTTACTTTTTAAAGTAACTAATTACATTACAAAATTCAAAAAGTAATTCAAAAAGTAATCCGTTACATTACTGCGTTACTTTCTGATAAAAGTAACTAGTTAGAGAACTTTTCCATTGTAGAAAATGAAAACTCCTTTGTGCTTCCTCATGCGTGTTGTTTTAGTCAAGACCTTTATAATTATTCTACCATCACTCAGCGAAGTTTGGCCCATAATCTGTTAACTACTAATACCCCTGTCTCACCTACGCGGGTTCGTGCGGTGGCCGTAAGTACAGTTCATTATGATTCACCGCGGGTTTTGGTGCTGTGATTAGGTTTCCATCTTTCTGCACGTTGGTCCTCGCGTAGTCAACCCGCATAGGTGAGATAGGGGTATAACAGCAGGAATAACAGAGGGGGGCGGGTTATCGGGGATGGGGCTTGTAGGACGCCTTTCTCGCACAAACGGATTGGGAATGACTGCTATCTGGCTCACAGATTACATAAATTGTCTGAATAACAGATTACATTGTTGCAAAAGTAAGTAACTGAATACTTGAATGGTGGACCTAACGCGTCAGATTATTCATTACATCAAAAATGTAATCCCGGTACTCTAACGTGCTACTTTGTAATGCGTTACAGCCAACACTGTACTTGCCATAGATACTGCAGTGAGCTAGCGATCCCTGGATGATAGGGCGAGCATTTTACCACTGCGCTCATTGGGGGCAGTCAGAGTAAATTTTAAAATGAGCTACCTTTTTTTTTTTGTTGTTTTTTTTTTACTTTTATTTGAGTTATTTTTAATCGACACTTTCTGGCTGATCAGCGTAGAGGATTCAACGACACAGTTATCAAGGCACATGCAAACACAGCTGATCTAAACTGGGTAAAAGATAAGTGGTGGAAACACACCCAATGACTTTGTTGTTTGAAATTACCTTCGAGGATTTTTGCACCTGGTCTCCGATGTAGATTTTGCGGAATTGTTCGAAAAAGCTGAGCATGGCGAGCTCGAGTTTCTCGTTTCCGGCCTGCGCAAGTCGAGAATCTGTCAGGTTCATCAGCTGCAAGACACTACAATAAAATACAAAAACTTCTGTGAGTAATTTCTTTGTCCTCATCACTGCCACTGAGCATGTCAGTAATAAAGATTTGTTTTTATTTATTTTTTTATTACTCTCACCGGCACACAAGTTCTCCGTCCATGGCGTCCTGCTCGTCTGTGCTGGCGAAGGACACCCTGCCCCCGATAACTGCCCCGATGATGTACACCAACCACGTTAAACGACCTGGACACACAACAATCATTTGTTCCTTCCAAAAATACTACAAGTTCTCCCTTTACATCACAGTCAGCAGCTGTACAAAGGAATACCACGAGCTCACCTTCCTGTACGGCAGCGTCCATGCTGCTGGAGTTTGATTGGAGGAGTTCTTGGTAGGACTGAGCTGATTGGTCGAACAGCTGGACGAGGAGCGCGCAGGTCTTCTCGTACTCGCAGCGGCCGATGGTGGAGAGCTGATCCAGCTGCTGCTGCACCAAACCGGCGTCGTCCAGAGGGTCCTCCATCCCGTCCCTCAACACACACATTAACACTTTTAATTAAAATAACTGATATTCAACACAGCTAAAGAAATATTCATCACTTAACTTTTTTTTTTCCTGAGGTAACATGGAACAAAATCCAAGAACCACCTCAAGCTACAACATGCACATCAATATCTGCTTAGTGCCTACAGTAAAAGATTTATGTATCGTCACTACACCTGCAATTTTAGTCTTCTGTGTAACCTTTTATGTTCATTGTTTGTTAATAAACGTCTGATCTCAGTGATATATACTGAAATCATTAACAAAATTGGATTATGAGTACAGAATTTACATTTGATTCTTAGATAAATAGCACAAAGTTCTAGTTCCCTCATTATCATGTGCAGGATTAGGGCTCATAGACATTTCACCAGCTAATTAAACACATGCTATTTGATCTGATTATTACAGGTTAACAATTTCAAATTATTTTTCTCCTTAAATCCAAACCCCAAGTGGGAGTAACAGGTGCACCAATAAGTCTTTTAATACTGAATGCTAATTCGTCCGACGTTACTGCCTTCCATTTTCACCTTCGACTTTTTTCTTCTAGCATCTATAGACGCGTTTTTACCTCAGGATGATGTGCACAGACTCCAGACGGGACGTGATATAAGCTTTGGTCACTTCGGGTGTGAATGTCTCCAGCATGTGAGGCTCTGTGGCTTTAACGTAGGGCACGGACGCGGCCAAGCGCTGCCACAGACTCAACAGGTAGTGAACGCTGTTGGGCGCAAACTCCCAGTGCTACAAACGCGCACAGAAAATAACAAATTCAATTAAAAGAAATGTATCAACCTAAACACAATGCATCATCAAAACACAGAGCTGTAATGATACCATAAAATACATCAACACTTTTGTTATTTCAAGTTTATCTGCATTTAACAGCGATCATACAGTATCACCAAGTGTCCATAAAAACAACGCTGCAAATTATAGACGTGGACAATATGATGCTGTCTGAGGATTTTTCACAACAAAATAAAAAAGGAATGCATTAGCCAGGATAACACAGATGACCTGTAAAATTTACTATTTTTAAAAAGAATAAATAAAAATAAAACTGGAAAAAAAAAAAACTTAGATCATACAATGCCTTTAGGATTTAATTAAGGCAATGCTTAAGAGACTTTGATTGTATAATTAAAGCATTCATTAATATCTTTCTATTATGTAATTGATGGGAAGCTTCTCATTTCCTCGACAACCAGATCAAAAGACACGCGTTGTCATGGAAAAGATGTTGCTGTGTTTCAGAAAGGTCCAATTATTTGCCAAGCAAAGACAACTAAAGACATTGGTGACAGTAGGCTAAAAACTGTCCATAAACATTAATAAAAAACCTGGAAAGGTAGCGCGGAATCATCAACTTCTACATATGTTCAAAAGTTGTTTTTAGAAACTCAAACATGGTGGCAATTTTGTTGTAATTTCCTTGATATGATCAATATTCAGGATTGCCACTCATCCATCATCATGTGACCGGTTTAACTTTTGCCTCGCACTGCTGCATGTATGTGGATGAGTGGATGGGTGGGTGTCGCTTCAGACGGCCTCTCCCTGTGCGTATCTCACCTGTAAACTGGTGACAGTGAAGTTGGCGATAAGTCTGATAACTTCCGGATAATTCTCCACCTTCACCAACTCGCCGAGCTGGTAGTTACTCTTCAGTCGGGCCAGCAAGCGGCAAAACTCATGGTAGTTATTTGGGTCTGATAAACTCTAATGTAATACAGAAAGAAAGAAAGAAAGAAAGAAAGAAAGAAAGAAAGAAAGAAAGAAATGTGTCTTTTAATATGAACTTTATCTGCAATTGATAACCAAATATACTAAAAATGGTATTTCAGTATATAGAGGAGAAAAATTTTTTTTTAAACTTCTAGACAAATTCAGGACCAAGCAAAAGAGAAAATATAAATTAAAATTTTAAAAAGCTATTTCAGTACATGACTGGAGGACTTCTTGGAGTAATTACAAATGTACAAATGATTGCCATGTGCGCAACAAATGATTTACAAACAAGCAAATTTATTTAAATAAAAAAAAAAGCTGGGTACAGAGAACAATTTGCACACACGTGTTATTCCAGCTATTGTTTCTCACACACACACACACAACAAAAGCACACGCACACATGCAAACGCGCGCGCAACAAACACAGACGTACCTGTGGGTTCTCCAATATTCTCTTAACGCCATCCACGAGATGTGAAAGGAATTTCGCTCGCTCTGCGTTGTTGAACAGCGAACGCCGGACTGATGCGATTTGAACTAAGCATGATAAAACCTGACGAGGACAAAAGATGGAGTTAGTTCAGGACAACGTAGGTATTATTACTGACTGTGCTTACACTTTACCAGAGTAAGCTAAAAC